>JAJMGD010000033.1:0-51424 GCA_030568515.1 Suhomyces guaymorum
ATTGAATCTTCACAAGACAATTAGAACTTCTATGAGGGCCCCCAACCTCGAACACATTTCACCTCTATAATGTGTTGTCTTGCGAAGAAATTGAGAGTATTGATCAAAAAATAAAAAAAAAAAAAAAAAAAAAAAAAAAGAGACACCAAGTACTTCATATATCTCAACCAGTTAACTTCACTGATGTGATATTTGTCCGTTTTCGTACATCAGAGAGGATTAATGAAGTTGAAATACTCAAGAGGGTGTTGGAAGCACCAGTCAATATTGGACTCGCTCTTGGTGGGGTCTACCCCCACTAGAACCTTCCAAGACGAATACAATAATTGGCATAGTGCAACAGCATGAAAAAAAAAAAAAAAAATAAAATAAAATAAAATAAAAGATAAAAAAAAAAATAAAAGAATAATTCATGCTGCACCCTCTTCACTTGGTTGCTCGAACAGTGTTTTACTGAAGTGTTTCCTCTGCTACTACCGACGTCAACTCTTGAATTTCTATTGGTAATTCGTGCCATCAGAAATATTTGAAAAGAGAAGTATTAGAGACTGAAGGATTTTGACCGAAAATAAAAACGATCGATGTTGCTATACGGTTAGGAAATCGAGATAAATTTGTTCAAATGGTGTATGAGGACGAGTGTCTGCTGCAAACATATTCACTCTTCCTGGTATGGGTTTGAACATTTTATTGAGACTCCCCTGGAGGCAACAAAGATTAAAAGGTCATCAACTTCGCACTTAGGTAAACACATTAAATAATTTATCTTTCATGTTGAGACATATTGGACTTTATCGATTGCAAAATAATTAAGCCAAAATTGATGAAGAGTACTGGATCGATCAATATCCAAAAATTTTCAATGACAATATTATTACACATCAAAGCATTCAAAAACGAAACCGCCTATCTAATACGGGGACGGCCGCTCCTAAAATTAATTCTGGCAAACAGGAAAATGATTGATACCTTTTTCTATGGTATATTACCTGTTTAATGCTTTATGTTTTGATATGTCATTGGATTCGCTAAGAAAACCTCAAACAATTATAATACTTGAAATAAAAAATCAAAAAAAAATAATGCCAAAAAAAGCTAAATAAAAAGTAATGACTGTTGAAAGTAGGAGATGGGACAGCGTCTCTTACTACCAATATTTATTCATTTATATAGCTTTACCAATATATCTTGTTTTACCATATATCTTCGTAGCTCGATAAATCTTTGTTTTAAATGAGAAGTGAAGTAGAAGAGCTAGTCGACGCTCAAAATGAAGAAAAGGAAGAGGAGAACTAACAAATTACCTCTAGTAAAACTATAAAATACGAAGATCTTACTAATCTTTATTCTATAGGCAAGTACTGTTTAAAAAACTTTGAATTGGATACCTTTCTGATATATTTATATTTGAAATGGACTTTGCAGATAGTCTCTTAAAAGTAGAATAGGGTAGACTTCACCAACACTTCGATAATACCTGTATTTTCTATTCCGGATTAACAACTGAAACTCTTCACTCTTGATACTTGACCCATATTCTCTCAAGCTTGAATACTTTAAATTATGATCCTTGATATATTCTAGCTAAAAATTATATGTTGCCTATTGATCTTCTGATCCTTAATATATTCTAGCTAAGAATTATATGCTCCTTTTTTGATCTTCTGATCCTCGATATATTCTAGCTTAAATATATGTTGACGTCATTATCTAACCATCTCTTTCTAGCCAATACCGTAGTTTTATTAAATGTTCAATTCATTTTTCAACTGTGATTCCAATCTTTTTCTGGCAGCAATGATCATCTCTTGTTTTTTCTTGAGAAGCGACGATTCCGACTCTTCTACCGGCTCGTCCAACTTGGTCACGTCTATATCGTATTTTTCAAGCAAATTGGCCTTTGTCGCCTTCTTGGCGGGAGTACTGTTGTTGTTTGCAGCTGAAGCAGGTGCTTGTTGAGTCGTACGTTGCGAGGCTGGAGGGTGGGGCAAGTCGCCATTTTCCATGTATGCTTCCACGGTCAATTCGACCGATCCAGTACGGTTCAAGTCCATGATGATTTGATCTCTGGTCAACTGTGGGCCAATGGTTTGAACCACTTCGATCATACTTTCTGTGACTGGTCTGCGGAGACGACTGGTGGTTCCGGAGGTGGTTTCGGCCGTCTCGTTGGTTCTGGCACCGGTGGATGTGGCCAGTTCGTTTTCAGAGCTTCTTTCTCTGATATTGAACTCATTGGCTTCGGGAATGGGTGCGATCAACCATCTGAGGAATATGAAGGCCACCAATAAGGTGGCGATGAAAAGAATGGTGGAAGTGTCCATATTAGAGAGGTTGCTTCCGGGTGTCACAGTCCTGGTTTCTGGTGATTACTGAGGTGTCTGTCTCAGTTATTGCTGCCTGAATCGCGAGGTTTTATTCCGTGGGGTTCCACTGAGTGGACCTTTTTTCACGCTGCGACAAAACTGAGTTGAGTACTACTGACGCGACACTGACCGTTCCGGCCATGCGACACAATTAACGTAACAAGCATGGCATTAATATACACGGAGAGAAGTGAAGGCATGGGATGAGAACAGAGTAGGGAATCGATTAGGTAGGAGAGAACAGGATGGAAAACTATGGGGTCCTGATGATAGAACGGTAGCCGCTGCTCCGTTTCGGTTTCAGCCTATTTGGGCTATTTGGGCTATTTGAAGGTCAATTTGAAGTCGTTATCCTGATGCCTCACCTTATACAAGAAATTGGTGATGATTTCGTTCTCTTTACACGGCAAGTTGAGAAAATGAGCCTTGACGTGACTCCCCGTCTCTTGTTTGGTGATGCTTCCCCGAGCACGCCTAGCCGCGCTTCTCTTGGAGTATGTCTTCTTGCCGATCTCGCTATTGAGAATATCACTGTTGATGGTCGAGATGGGCGGCAAGCCCAAACCGTACTTTTGATTGTATCTGGTCAAGGTCTCGTCGTCGTACTCCTCGAACTCCAACGGGTTGATCTTGGGCTTATCGTGAGAACCGTTCGAGTTGATGTGCTTCGATAAGAACAATTGTTGCGCTTGCAACGCCGCTTGTGTCTTGGCCTTTTGCGATGTTTTGGTGGATCCAGAGACGCCAACGCCGCCTCCCAAGCTACTGTAGTGTTTGTAGGACTCGGACTCCGAGGCAGACTCTTTATGGGCTCGTGGTGGCATTGTGGATGTGAATTGTGATGGGTGAGGAGTGTGATGAAAATGGAGTAGTATTCTGGAGTGATCCCAATGCGGGTTATTGGTCACGTGGGAGAGATGCTAATCTAGACTATTTGGGAAGAGCCAAAGGGAAGGGTGGGAAAGGGAGTTGAAAGGTGTTGTTGAGATAGGATGGATTGTGTTGGTATCAATCGGTATCTATTAAAATGGATTAGGAGGGTTTTGGTGTTTTGGGGTTCCTTAAAGACTGGGCTATTGGACTTATGGTGCTCGGCTTTACCGGTTTTCGATGAGATCTTCGGATTGGAGAAATATCTCGATGAAGAGCCACTTTGTATAAGTACCTTAAACCAGTAGACTTGCTTTTGACTACCTATTCACGGGGAACCTGATTTTACTAAGATTGGTTTTAGCATGAATTCCACATTTTTTCAAAATTATAACACAATTGAGTTATAAATGAGATAAACCACACGAAAAATTCGAAATGAAGTCGGTTGAAAAAATTACCATGGATAAATCTAAGATCCTTATACCACACAATCTGTATTTCAGAACAACATGACTTAAATGCTTCAAGATATTGTTAAAGAAGAGCAAAAAAGTGCAAAAAAAAAGATCGACAACTGCAGGATTCGAACCTGCGCGGGCAAAGCCCAAAAGATTTCGAGTCTTTCTCCTTAACCGCTCGGACAAGTTGCCTATCTTACCGAAACCGGAAGAAGAGTAGGGTCTTAGTTGGTTGTGTATACACAATTGAAATCAATGTATTTTCACTCAAGACAACTTTTAGAAAATTTTCTAACATTGTTTACTGACACGGATTCATCACACGTCTTCTTCACGCTCTCTTTAAGCCAAAATAGAACGAATACGTGCCATTTTTGACATTTCACGTGACTCAAACTTATCACGTGACCGGAAAATTTTCTAGAACCCAATAGAATTAATGATAGCGATATTTGCAAATCATTATATTATATTCATGGTTTTCAAGCCATAGGTCCGAAATTAGCAAAGAAGCACAGATATAGCACAGAGGCGAATGAGAATACTCACATCTATTCCGCACACATTCAGGCACTCCAGAGCCTTGCCAACCAGAACCGCATTCAAATCAAGATGGGTTCCCCATGTTAGAACATTCCATGCTTCGATCGCTCCAAAAATCAATTTTGATCCATACCAGACCTTGGGTGTGGACAAGGGAGCCGACCAGAAGGATATCAAGAAGGCATACTACCAATTGGTGAAGAAGTTCCATCCGGATGTGAACAAGGAGAAAGATGCCGAGAAGAAGTTTCATAAGATTCAAGAGTCGTACGAGCTTTTAAGCGATAAAGAGAAGAGAGCTCAGTACGATCAGTTTGGATCCAATGCCTTCGACGCCAATGGTAATGCCAATCCATTCGCAGGTGGAGGAAACCCATTTGGAGGAGCTGGAGGAGGAAATCCATTCGGTGGTGGAGCTGGAGGAGGATTCGGCTTCAACTTCGAGGACTTGTTCTCTGAGGCCTTCGGAGGAGGCGCCCGTGGAGCTGGCGGCCGTGGCTCTTTCGTGACGGAACACGTTGGTGATAATATCGAAGTGCTCAAATCAATTACCTTCAAGGAAGCCATTTTCGGCAAGAAGGTCACCATCAACTACAAGGCCGTGGACAAGTGTAACACCTGTAAAGGTAGTGGCTTGAAAACGGGCAAAAAGAGAAAGACCTGTGGCACCTGTCACGGAACCGGTCAAAGCACCCACGTCATAGGTGGTTTCCACATGGCCTCTACATGTCCTTCATGTAAAGGTTCAGGTGTCACCATCGACAAGGCAGATGAATGTAACACATGTCACGGACACGGAGTGGAGGAAGTGCCCAAGAGCACCACGGTGGATTTGCCTTGCGGAGTGGAAGACGGCACCCGTTTGCGTGTTCCCGGCGCCGGAGACTCCCCATTTGTGGCGCAGGATGAGTACAACAGGGTGCGCAATGGTGACTTGATAATAAGAGTCAATGTGGCCAGAGACCCTGTGTTCCTGCGTTCGGGAAACAACATTATCGTCAAGCAGGACATCATGATGACCACCGCTGCATTGGGAGGAGAAATCGTTGTTCCTACCATCGATGGTCAAAACATCAAGTTGAAGCTCCGTTCCGGAGTTCAAAATGGCCGCAAAATGACCATTCCAGATAAAGGTGTGCCTATTGGCAGAAACTTGAACAATAGAGGCGACTTAGAAGTCGTTCTCAACGTCAAGACTCTTGTGCCCGAAACACCCATCCAGACCGCATTATTGGAAGCTCTTGCTGATGCTTACAATGATAAGAACGCCAAACGCACTGATGCCCACTGGAAATTAGATTTGGAGGACGAGAAGATCGAAACAGTCAAAGAAGACGAGAGTCACAACACAACCAGAATCGGCAAGTTTTTAGGCAAATTCTTCAACATGGGCGACAAGGACAAGAAGGACAAGAAGGAGTAGCGCCAAGGAGGACACTAATGTATAGCACCCTGTATATATCATAATCTAGTACATATCACAATAGCACATATAATTAGGAAGTCACAGTAGAAACTACCGTAAGACAGGAAGTCAGTATTCATGAGATCGAAGTTAGAGTAGAAACTACTATAAGAACGGAAGTCAGTCTTTATGAGATCGAAGTCACAGTAGAAACTACTATAAGACCGGAAGTCACTAGTTCCAAAAGATCGGAAGTCAGAAATTTATCATAGATATAATAGTAGATCGGAAGAACTTCCTTAGTACTTTGTATGACATTCCAGACGACTTCCTCTACCACGTGCTACATAATAGCTACCTGTCTATAAATAGTAGATGATCAGAGGATACCAGTAGCAACATGTAGATAAAGCAGCCAAATAGCGCTAATCATATTTTACATATTAGTGCATCAAAATATCCTAAGCCCAATCTATTTGTACTAAGATAGCAGCAAAATTTTAGAGACCAAGCAAGTATTACTACGTAAGCAGCAAAATATTCAAGCCCAACGAGGTTTAACGTAAGGCACCAGCAAAATATCCTAAAGCCCAATTGAGTTTACTAGCAAAATATCAGAGCCCAACCAGATTTCACGTAAGGAACCAGCAAAATATCTTCGAGCCCCATCAAGTTTTACGTAAGGCAGCAGCAAAATATCAGAGCCCATCACATTCTGCATAGAAGTGCAGCAAAATATCAGTGCTCTAATCACGTTTTACTCCCAATTCATCTATAATTAGATACATAATTGGTACCTCATCACCATCGCCATCTTGGCCAATAGTACTAGAAACCTTCACATTCCTCCCTCACCCTTTGTAGCTACAAGTAATACTTCAAGCACTATTGTCGACAACGTTATTACCAAGATTTTCAACAATCATCTGGATCTTCGCAGGGCCCAAACCGGGTGAATTTAGCCCATTTTAGGTATGGAAGTCGCATTTTGTCCTCTAACGGCCCGTGCATCGCGTTCTTCCCTGGTGAGTGCGTTCAATTACGCGCGAGACCCCCTGTAGCACAGTGGATTCACCGCGTTTGTTTTGCTCGCGTGGTGGCGCCTGGATCATCACCAACGAGCCTGGATGACCTGAAGCCTTCACCAAACAGGGCCCAATCACTCCCTCATTGAGCTTTTGAATTTTGCTGAAAGATTGGCAATTTTCACTTTTCCCCCTCTCCCCCATTATTATCCCATCTCCCCACCTGTCTTCCGTCGCTCCCGCTTTTGCTGCTATTATTATTTTATTGCGAGCACCACACCGAAGATTGTGCGCATGCATCCGTATGAAATTCGCAAGTCGTGTTTTAGCTCGTTTACTTTGTTTGTCTTATATACACGGGTGGCCCATATTTTTCTTCGCTACAGATTGTGTATTCGGCCATCTATCGTTATAATTCGGTGTTCGTCACAACAGTGGGGTCCTTTAGCGACATCTACTTTTTCATCAGAGTTCCTTCCTTCCTACTTTTTACCTTCGTTTGCCCTCCTCCTGGCTAATGGCCCTAGCCGTCGTCTAAGTCGTCCCACCCCCACCTTTCGTTATGCCGCTGTCCAAGCAAGACCTTCCGATGCTTCCGTCAGACAATAACCTCCAAGACATCGTGTTGTCCACCAAGTCTTCTTCAGCAGGTTTGGGCCAATCGCTGATTATCACCATCAACCCGCCGGTTCCGTACGCCAATGGTCTCTCCAAACATTCGCGTCCCGTGACGGCTACTGGAAAGTCAGCGGCTAAGTCCTCCGCGTCCCACACTCATACCCCAAGCCCGTTGCAGAACCAGATGCTCTCACGTTCGTCTTCGGTCACCAGCAGCAGCTCGTCTAATTCCAACCAAGCATCAAAGGCGCAAACCTCACAGTACGTTGTCCAAGTCGACAAAACCCCTCAAAACTTGACGCCGTCCCAGCGGCTCATGTTGAGAAAGTCCCAGTTGAATAGCACCATTGCCCGCTTCAAGTCGTCCGAAGTGGTCGAATCTCCCAGCAAAACACTCGCCTCCGTCAATACGCTGAAAATGAGCACCATCGATAGCGAGGACGAAGAAATTGACGACGATGAGTGTGTTTTCAACGTACCCGTGTCCCAATCGCTAGTTTCACTCAGTCAAAGGGAAAAATTCACCCTTGGCAATCAAGACAGAAAATATTCATTCACTAATACCGACTCCACCCGCTCGTCATCCATCCTCAGCTATGGCAGTCTGATAGATACCGACTCCACATTCACCAGCGTGGACGATATTTCATTCAATGGCAGCAAGTTCAACTTGAATATCGAAGAGCTCAGGTTATCCAAAGACGCCCACGACCTTTCGTTGATGTTCAACCAAGATGATATGATCCAGGACTACGAAGAAAGCAGGCAGCGCAAGAAATTGTTGAGTACCTTCACTAAGGTGAACCTTTCCAGCCCAGCGATCGCCTCACCTCCAAATGGGTCTCCATACTTAACTAACGATAAGCGTGCAGTTTCGTCACCCGTTCTTCCACATTCCGAACTCGTGAGTTCGAGAACCTCATCGACTCAAACTTTACCAGTTCTCAACAAAAAAGCATCTACGAGATCAATCTCACAACCGTCATTACCATTAGCACCACCTCCTACCTCATCACTGCAAGCTTCAAGCTTCTCAAAATACTATTCCTTTACTAGACCCACTTGGTTACCACCTAAATCAAATTCGGACAAGAAAAAGCATCAAAAGGAGTCTGAAGATTTGATATATCAAGCCTTGATCAAGGAATCCAAAGAACAAAGTAAAAAAATGATCCATTTGGAAAGAATCAAGAAAATGAAGATAAAAGATAGCGAAACTTGGTATCAATTGATCGACACTGATAACCATAAGCATTTCTTGCAAAAAGTCAGCAAGGTCGATTCCGCATGGTGGAGAGGTATTGCACCGGAGTTGCGGGGCAAAATTTGGTGGAAACATTACGGTGGTACCAACAAGTTGACCGCTTCCATGTGTAACCACTTTTTTGAGAAAGTGGATAATAGCATTCTTCCAAAGATCAAAGCTTTGGAGGCTTTATTGTTGGAAAGCAAGAAAGTCCAATTTTCCATTGACCTGTACCAAAAAACAAAACAAAAAGGACAAAAGATCGATCCTATTTTGAAAGATCATCTCGAGTCCCAAAATAAATTGGAGGAAAAGATTTCGAAAATGCTCAACTCGAAGATCGAAAATCGATTGAAGGTCTCCTCTTTTAAGATTCTTTACGACAATATCACTAACGATCTTTTGGATGTTTATCCCGAGTTGAACTTCTTCCAACTTTACGAAGTGATCCAAGACTTGACCAGAATTATTTTGGCATTGGTCTTATATTTATACGAGTCTGCCCCAGCTTATCAAGACGAGGATTTGATGAAATTCTATTTCCCAGGAATGAATCATTTGTCGGCAGTTTTCCATTTCAATTACAAAAATGTCAACAAGACTTTTGTCAGCATGTGTCAATTTTTTGATCATCGCATTCAAAGTCTCTTCTTGAACTATAGATTAATTTCCAAAAACAAAAGAGAAAGCAATATGGAGCGGGCTATTGTCGTCAATACATTGTACGACTGTTTCATTGAGAAGTTTGAGGCCACTTTCTTCAGTCAGTTGAACCTGTTATTCACTCACTTCAAATTCATTAATATTTCAAGCTTTGATTACCTCCCACAATTGGTGCTCAGTTTGCTTTCGGATCTTTTGAGTTTCCAAGTTTCAAGTCATTTGATGGATGCCTACATTTTCGAAAATGAAGACTTCATCATTAAAATGATTCTTGCTTTCTTCAAGGCGATCCAATTCAAGCTTTTCGGTAACAAATCTGAAGTCTTGAGTTTATTGGGAGTCAAATCGGCTTCTAAAGATGGTCATCAAAAGGCTCGCACTTATCTTAATGTTGGAAATGAGTACGAGTTCATGGAATCTATCAAAGAATTTGAAATTTAACGATTTCAGATTCCTTCTGGCACATATCTTATGAGTTCATGAATTCTACTGAAGTTTACGATTTCAAGATTCATCTTGTTTGGAAATATCCAAACGTGTATATTACAAATAATTATAACGGAGTTCTATAGTTTGCATTTCATAGTTTTACAATACCATCATACATTTATATGCTTCAAAGTAGATTAGTACTGAAAGCGATGGTACAATAAGGATCGATCCATTTCTCATCTTCAAATCACAGCGGATGGTGCAATGAGTTTTTCATCTTTAAATCACCAAAATCGAGTTTTATCATCATCTCTTCACTTCAACTCATTGATCTTGTTGAGAAGCTCTTCACCATCGCCAGCAGTCTTCACCTTGATGACGAATGTTTGAAGAGACTTATCTTCAGGGTTGACGCTTGGAAATCTCACCATTGATCCATTTCCAATGGTGCTATAGGTGAAATCTTTGGAGACGGCCGCGTTCAATAAGACTCTCAAACCACCGTCGGCTCTGATCAAAACTCTCGATTTTTGGGTCTCTTTGTTCTTCAAGAGTTTCAACTCTCCCAAACCCTTGTTGACGTAAGGCAGTTCTTTGTTGGCGGAGTCGTAGAGCATCAACTTGGCCTTCTTGGTGTATATTAATTCTTCGCCTTCTTCACCAGTGTTTGGAGATTCAATCTTCTCCGATGCTAATTGGGCAACAGGCTTGAAGTCTCCTCCGGTTTCCTCTTCTGGAACTTTCTCGTCGTCGGCCACTGGCTCAATTTTCTTTTCGGTAGAGGCTGCTTTGTTTCCGAACAAACCACCGTTATTCGAAGCTCCGAACAAATTATTGTTGGTACTACCACCGAATGCTCCACCGTTAGCACTACTTCCAAATCCAGTGAAAGTACTTGGCGTTGAGGAGTTGCTGCTAGTGAAGGAGAATGCTTTAGGAGCATCGTCTTTCTTCTCGGATGAATTGAATGAAAAAGCTTTTGGAGCATCGTCTTTCTTTTCTGTATTGAATGAAAACGCTTTTGGAGCATCGTCCTTCTTTTCGGATGAATTGAATGAGAAAAGACTTCCTTCCTTCTTGTCGTTTGCCTGTGGCGCACCGAAGGAAAATGGAGCCTTTGGAGCTTCTGAACCGGCATCCTTATTCACCTTTGGAGCACCGAATGAAAATGGAGCACTAGCATCTTTCTTGGAAGCACCGAAATCGAAGAGCTTAGGCTTTTCCGAGGAGTCTTCTTGATCCTTTTTGGCGAAGTTGAAGCTTACTGGTGCCTTTGGGGTATCATTGGAGGCGGATCCGAAAAGTGACTTTCCGGAATCAGTATTGTTTGAGGTTTTTCCAGCTTCTTTATCAGCATTGTTTGTGCTTCCAAAAGAGAAAGGATTCGAGGTGGTGGTCAGGGCAGTGTTGGAACCGAATGAGAAGGGCATGGATGTGTCTTTAGCCTCGGTACTGCTAGTCTTGGCACCAAAGTTGAATGCAGGTTTTGGAGCAGCTTCAGTTTCCTTGCTAGCATTGGGCTGAGCAGAAGTGTTGTTAGAGGTTTGTCCAAAAGAGAAAGCTGGCTTAGCAGCTTCCTTGGGTTCGGAAGCGGTTGTAGATCCAAAGCTGAATGGTTTGCTTTGTGCAGGGACGGCACCGAATTGAGGAGCTGGTTTGGCTGTTTCTTTGGCGGGTTCCTTTGTCTCAGCAGAAGGTTTCACCTTGAACACTTTATCGTCGATTTTCTTATTGAAAGTGAAGGTAGGACCCTTAATTTCGACTTCAGACTCCGAATCGGAATCAGAGCTTGGTTTTTTAATTGGCTTAGGACCGAAAGTGAATGGGGAGTTTTTGACAGTTGGCTTAGCGGTAAGGGTGAATTGAGGACCCTCGATCTTGATCTCATCATCCAGATCGGAATCAGACTCGGAGTCGGACTTTGGGGCGGCTTTTGGCTTCGAACTAGCAGTAGGTGCAGCAGCTGGCTTGAAACTATTCACCACAGGCTTGGGTGGCTCAGCCGTAGAGTTTGGAGTGAAACTGAATGCGTTCTTAGTAGGCACCGGAACGAAGGAGTTGGTGCTGGTTGTAGGTTTGGTTGACTTGTCAGAGTCCAAATTGACTTGGCCCTTTTGAATCTTCTCGTAGTATTCAATGTACTTTCTTGCGGCTTCAGTGAAATCGGCCACGGTGCTTGGAGCGTTAGCTTTTGTCAACGTCTCGATGAACTTTTCATTCAATGCTCTGATTTGATTATTGGTATCATTGGAAGGAGAGGCCTTGGTTTCGTTGCCAAAAGCAAAAGGCTTGGGGCTGGGATCAGCTGACTTGCCAAATGAGAACGCATTCCCTGTGGATTGCACGTTCTTGAAAGCATTAGCTGAGCCGCTAGGACCATGTCCTCTGGGTTTGAGGATCTTCCGTTTGGCCATAACATCCGACAGAGCCCTGATCACTTCTGGCTCTTCGAAATCATCTTGTGCTTCGGGGTTTTGACTGCTGATTTGCTTTTCAGCTATTCTTTTCGACATATTTCGAGGTAACCACCGCTAGCTTCATCGCAAAGTGGTTGTTTTGCTGAGTTTGGATATGGCGGGTCACGTGGCAGGGCCGGAGCCCTCACTAAACGTGACTTTGCTGTAGGGGCACGCGCTGAACTTTTGTCACATACCATCACGTGACCTTTCCTCGAGGCAAAACCTGGTCCTAATTATGGTGCGGCGCCAGCGTAAATGCCTATTATGTACATGAATAGCCATCAATATTGGCTCACGTGACCGTATTTTCGTACTGCACACAGCCTCTCTTCCAACAAAATTTTCCCTCACCACCTAGCGTGGAAAATTTTTAAAAGTAGAGATAGTTTTTGGAAAGAATTCTTTTTAGTTAGCATCTAAGGAAAAGTATGTGAGAACAACGAAGTGATAGATATGTGAAGTGAAATGAAGTCAAGACATCAATACCATAAGCGTCGAGATTAGAACAATGAATCAACCGTGTCCCCCAAAGAATTGAAAGCTTGTCCTTGAAGATAGCATGAATTTCGTCGATCAAGTGAAACAAAGTTCCAAAATCAATCGAGCAGAAGTTGAAACAGCATTCCTATAGAACAACCGACAAAGAGGTGATAGAAAGCTTAACTCAAGTGAACTTTTTTTGTCAAATCATCCCTGAAATTCAACTTTCCATTTCCACTCCATTTCATCACCAATTAACAATACGCAAATACTAACATTCTAGAATGGCTCCAAAGGTTCAACAAACTAAAGCTGCTAAGGCCGCTGCCGCTTTGGCCGGTGGTAAGAAGGGTAAGAAGAAGTGGAACAAGGGTAAGGTTAAGGACAAGGCTCAACACGTTGTCGCCCTTGACCAAGAAAAGTACGACAGAATCTTGAAGGATGTCCCAGGTTACAAGTTCGTCTCTGTTTCCGTGTTGGTCGACAGATTGAAGATCGGAGGTTCTCTTGCCAGAGTTGCCTTGAGACAATTGGAAGAAGATGGTATCATCGTCCCAGTCTTGAAGCACTCCAAGCAAGCCATCTACACCAAGGCTTAAACCTAAAGATTCAGGATATTGCCATCAATGAAACTGCCTTCTAATTATTTCGATAGTATAAAATGGGGTAACCTCGTATCATATTAGTTTTATTGGTCTATGTTTATGAATTTTAAATGTATCATCATTGTTCGATCAAGTGTAATATCCTTAGAAGGAAGAAAAGGGTGCTTTTTCCTAGTAATTGTCGTAAAAAGTACTACTAGTGATTGAAGTAGGGTGCTCTTTCTTATTACTAGTACTAGTAGTGGGTGCTCTTCCCTTTTACCCCTAATTGTAGTAGTCTCTTCTTTCGTAATTGGTTTTCTATGCGCGTGATTTGATCCAATTATCAAAACCACTCCATAGATAGAAAGGCTCACGGATGAGCACACTTTTGGGCCGTGGGGCCATCTGCATCGGGCCTGTAGGACGGGCCAGTCATCACATATTGCATGCTTTCCCAAAACACTCCGTCATACCGCATACACAGGCACGTTCGTTCATAAAGCTTCCGTTCAGTAATGATCAAACTCAAACGCATAAGGTATCCAAAGTGATCCAGGGAAGTCCAAAACAAGTCTACGATGTTGTTTCCAACGTGGCCTTGTACAAGGAATTTGTGCCCTTCGTCGAGGAGTCCTACATCGAGGAAAAGACCAAGGAGTTTACGACTGCTGGCTTGAGAGTGGGCTGGAAACAATACGATGAAAAATTCGAGTGTAAATTGACATGCACACCAAACGAGTCGGTGGTTGCCGAAAGTCTCACCTTGTCGTTGTTCTCCGAATTGCATACCCGTTGGACCTTCAAGCCTCGAAAATCGTTGCACGGTGAAACATGTAACGTTGAGTTGGAACTCAAGTACAAGTTCAATAATCCCATCTACAATACGGTTAGCTCCATTTTCTCGGACCAGGTCACTTCGATCATGATCAATGCCTTCGAAACGAGAGTCAAGAAATTGGCCTATCAAAATAAAATGAAACTGAATGAATAGATCAATGAATTTACGAAAAACGCTCTGAAAGAAATTTAGCCAATGAAAGCCGATTTAATCGTGGAGAACGGACGAATAACGATTCAATTTACGAATGACGATTAATTGAGATCAGAGCGATTTCCTTGCATAGAACGATTCAGCTGCTCAATTTATCCCTACATGTACAAATGAAACCACCTTTAATTATTGTAAATATAACCAAAAAATTTTTTAACCTGTTCTAAATAAATGTCCTTCCAATATATAATAAGATGGAAACCATGTGTGAATGTATAATAGATGTTCTTCCAATTCATAAAAAGATGGAAAAACATGGATGAATGTTTAATAAATGTGTACCTTCCGAATTAACAGAAGATGAAATAGTTGAATGAACCACGGTTGAAGGTACCATGGTTGAATGTATCGAAATAAAAAAATAAGGGTGACTTAAACGTCTTTGGGAATCAATCCATGACTACCCACTATGAACTCTTTAAGGAAATGGCTGGGAAGTTTCGTTAATGCAGAATCGGGAAGATTTAATCCATTGACATCCTTCATAGAAAAATTGCGTTTTCTGAAACTGCTGTTTCTAGAGCCAGCTCCTTGGGCTGAAAGCGAATTCATACTTGCCAAACTGCTGGAGCTGCTCGAATTGTTGAAGAATGAGGCGAGGGTCGAAGGAGGGGTGTAAGGGTGATTGTTGGCGGCGTATTTCACTCTTAAGTAGGCAAGGTTTAATGGAGATAAAGTGGTTGGACGGCATAACGACTTGTTTACCCAGCTATCATCCATAGTTAATGGCTTGATGCACCTCAAACAATTTCTATAGTATTTTCTTCTTGTTTGGAATTTATGATCAATAGGCTCCCACTTATGATCAAGAGAGAACAGCGGGGTTTCCTGTTCTCCGTGAGCTTCAAATTCGTCGAGTTCATCGAGAACGACTTCGACCTCGTCTCCATCTTCATCTTCATCATCCGAGTGGTGAAGATCACTTAAATTTTCAATATCATCTTCGTCGTAGTCATTATTGCGACCTCCAGTGGTAGGGTCTGTGAGAGTGATTGGATTAATCGAATGCTGTTCCTGGCGGGTTGATGCTGCTCTTGGGCGTGTGACATTCGCCCTATTCATCATGGTGCTTCTAGCAACGAGTTCCAATGCTTCTTCTTCATCGTATAATTCGTCATCATCATCAAGGTCGATCATATCGTTCAAATTATCGTCGATACGATCAGACCTGTTGTGGTCGTCATATGCTGAGAACTGATTAGCTCCCAAATTCAAACGGCCAAGCTCGGCAGTGGGGAATGGATAACGTGCTGCCAGAGCTGAAGAGCCCATGTTGAAACTTTGGCTTCTTTCGTAACCAGCGGGTTTATTTGATGCTTCATTTCTGGAGGAACCAAGTCTCAATTTGAGCTTCGAGAGCTTGCTCTTCAATTTAGAGGTAGGCTCAGAGTTGGAGCGATTTCTATTTCTTGTTTCGGGATTTCCCATAGTTCTTACCAACAAATTGGAGCCCAGTCCTGTGATCGAAGACGATCTCCGTCTTCTTCTTCTTCTTGGAACGGTTCTGAACCGAGGCATCTCTCTCTCGTTAAGATCAAGAGAGACATCTCTTCCGATTCCAAGAGCAGTGTTCCAGTCGATCAAGTCTTTAGTTGATTGGAAATTGATGAGGATTTGCTCACTTTCGATTCTCAACCTCAAAACATTTGGTCTCTTTTTGTAATCGGTAGCCAAACCAATTCTCGAACGTTGTAAAGAGTAAGAGCGAATAAGCTTTTTGAAGTTGGCCTTTTTAGACTTGTAGCTTGAGTCTGATTCTTCATCAAAGACAGCGGCATCACTTAAAAGATTAAGTCTTTGACAATACTTGAAGAGTTGTAAATCAGAATCCGACGTCAAATATGAGTTCATATCACTCAACTCTCTTGCTTCAAATTCGTTGTGTGTGCGCTCTGGAGACTGTGGAGTAGGTCTGAACTGGATTAAATGCTGTTCCAAGCCTCCTGGAATGTAGTAGAAGTTAAGTTGGGTGGAATTAAGCTCCATGATGACATTTTTCCAAGATCTTGTGGGCGCAGGCTCATAGGGGGTGAGCCACTCCAACTTTCTGGAAACAACCCCGATCTTGTAGATGGAAGGAGAGTATGATGGAACAGCTTCTTGAGGACTCCCGTCGTTAGGTGTGATAGGGAAACGAGGGCATCCACCGGGTGGTAAAGTTTCGTATAAAGGAGGCGAAACTGGGTTTGGCTCGATCAACAGAAGGAAATCGTCCTGGCTGTTATCCTCCGACCACCTGTTGGAGATGGGTGGTCTGATGAGAGTGTTGGAGTCATATGTGATTTTTGTAGGGGCCTCGTGATCTCTTGAAGAATCGGGTGTTGGTGGAGTGTCGGCTCTATTTTGTCCGATGGCAGGACTGTTGGCCCTGGATGAGCTGCGAGAGCTGTGGGAAGACCTGAGGCTGGCGGAGTCGTCAGAAATCAACTCGGGAGGTGTGCTAGAAAGGGCGGCTTTGCTTGGTCCGCCTTTGCCGCTTCTGGAGCTTTCGAGACTAGAAGACATCTCCAAGGAAGGAGCAGAGGCGAGAGCTCCCTTGTAGTCGCTAGCAGCATAGCCTTGGTGGATCAAGCCCGTGGGTTGGTGAATTTTGAACATCCAGTGCTTGGCTTACTTGGAGGAATCTTGGCACTGATAAGGAAGCGAAGACTGTTGAAATTGATGTGAGTGAAGCAGGGATGATCGGCGGTACGAGTTGGTAAGCAAGTGGCCCAGGACGGGTGCGAGAATCGGATTATGACTAGCGGACACTAGGGATTCCCACAAGATAGACTATCAGTAGTTTATGAACTTATTTGGCCGTCAAGCAATACTTCAACAATATCCGGCGATACCAGGCGATACCAGGCGCTTGAGACAAGATGAGTGTCACCAGGGAAAAAGTCGGATCCGAAGAATGCACCAGGAGGAGAAGTTTGCGGGGTTACGATGATATGGTGGTGGCCGCAGTCTAGCTCTCTCAGACAGTGATAGGTTGGGGATAGTGGTATCTAGAAAGAAGTCTACTTTCGGTTTACCGTAGGCTACAACTGATGTTTCTTCAGCGGACAGGCTAATCACATAAGCCCCTATCTAAAAGGGGGAAGTCGCACAATCTGAAGCAGTGCTTCCAGTTGGCGGGTGATCCTTGCGGCCGACACTAAACCCTAATTAGGGGCCTGAAACGTCCGTCCACTGCCCCGCGGAGTGCGGATAAGCCCGGCTGAGTCGGTGGCCAGGGTGGCTGCTGACCTGAGCTCATATGGCTTCTCCACAAGCAAGCACTCGGGCCGGGCTCATGCATTGCCATTTATAGTACTGATAGTATAATTCGCTATCCACGCATCCGGCCGAACCGCTGTCGTCGTTGCCGTCGTCCCACCGCAAATCGCGTCACCCTGCAAGGTGTCTCTCTAGAAGATGCCCGCAACGGCCGTTCTCCTATAGTGCTCGCGCGGGCTCTACACCGCTGCTCCGCAAATAAAGAGCTAGCAAATGAAACAGCTAGCAAATGAAGTCCCGGCAAATAACAAACCTAGCAATGACAGCTTTTGAGTTGCCGAGGCCCATGTACCCCACACCCGACATTTACGCCTTGCGGCCGTTCATAACTGGGATCTACTGAAGTACGGATGTTCGCAAATGGAATAGCCCTGATCACTCAGTGACCGATCTCGTTCCCCAGCTTTTCTGCGATCGGGTCCGATGCAATTCCCCTAATCCGTGCGTGTTCTATGCAGTGCGCGCAAATCAGCCCGCTCACTGCGATGCTTCTCATCTATACAGGACTCGATCTCATCGAAACCCACACTGCTTAGGTTATACCTACAATCATGGATTCCACTGGTTTTGCCCAGGATTTGCGTGAAATAAGGGCCCTATTGAGCTCGCAAGAGGAAATTGATCAGGATGTCTTTAATTCGAAGTTGGCCGTGCTTGGTTCGCTCGTGAATCAGACAAGCAACGATGAATCAAGCCGCCACTCTTATGGCCTGGAAAACGTATGGCAAGCTATCATTGAGATTTTGCAGGATTCAGCTCATTACTCATATGTGGAAAAGACACAACAAATGCGTGCCCGTTTATTGAGGGGAGTCTTACTTTTCACAAGAAACATCGTCACTGTGAGTGCTCCACATTCAGTGCTAGAAATTCTCTTTTTGAGTGAAATTTCGTACAAAAACAATTATCCAAAAGATGACGATCTTTACGAGAAGACCTTGCTAGCATACTTCCAGACTGTTGCCAATTTGGTCACCAGGGATGAGAAAGAATTGATTGAATTGAGAGAATCGAAAAATTTCATCGAGATTTTGAATAGATCGATTGACACTTCCAGCCAATCTTTCATTATGCCATGGACTATGATTTTATACCCAATATTATCCAACGGAAAGGACGCTGACACCACGCAAAATTTGGCGCTTTATCATCTCATGAAAATCACTAACGAATCGAACAATATCATGCATTTTTTACTGACCAATTTCCAAAATATCGATTTTGATAGTGATCTAGCCATTCATGATGTCAAAACAATCTCCTTATTGTACGATGTCATTACTCATGAAAGTTTTGGAAAGTGGTTGGGAAATCAGGAACACGATATTTTCTACAGATGGCTCAAAAACTCACAACTACTCATCACATCAAAGGAAGATTGGGATAACTTCCAGTTACTTGCATTATTATCGTGGCTCTTTGAGCTTCTTCAAATTTACGTTGAAAAGAGTCTTGAATTTATTGAGCGGAACAAAGACCAAGTGTCCAATGACCAAGTTGATAAACAAACTGTTTTGACCACATTAGTCATTTTGGATATATTGAGTGACTTGACCAAATTCAATCACGCCAAAGAGTTTCTTATTCACTACAAAGTTCTTGAGTCATTAATTAAGCTTTTTAGAGCCATTCAAGAAAATATCAAACCAGTGACAATAAAAAATAGAGGCAAAATCGTTGATTTGGAGAAGGAGCTGGATATCGAATCCGAATTTCACAAATTCCCACATGCCAAATCCTTGATGATCGAAATTATATCTTCGTTAACCCACAATTCGTTCGAGGTTCAAGAGCAAGTTAGAACCTTGCACGGTCTAGAATTGATCCTTTCGAATTGTGTTATCGATGAGAGTAATCCGTACATTAAAGAAAGGGCAATTGTATGCCTCAAGTTTCTCTTGGCTAATAACAAGGAAAATCAAGATTTTGTGGCTCAGTTGGAGGCCAAAAAGCCTTACGAAGACAGCGCCCTTCAGGAAGCCGGCTACGAGCTCAAGGTCGTAGATGGGGAAGTTTCGGTGAAAAAGAAGGCTGATGCATAATAGTAGATTGAGGAATAGACGTTCTAGATAATTAAACGTATCGTAAGACAATTTGAGCTTGAATTAACTGTAAGATTATAGCCTGTTGTGACACGTGATAGTTATGCGTTCAAAAATAATGTCAGAAACTGGGCGTGTGGCGTAGTTGGTAGCGCGTTTGCCTTGCAAGCAAAAGGTCACTGGTTCGATTCCTGTCTCGTCCAAAAGTTCTTTTTTTGCACCTGAAACAAATTATATTTAATATGAAAACCTCAATATTCTGAAAATTATGATTTTTACCATCAAAATAAGACTTTCTCCGAGAAATTCCGCAGTTGAACATGTCCTCTTCGTTTTTTGAATCAGTACAATTACATCGTTCTAAGTATTAAACTTATAGTTTCTTCAATGTGTATGATTATATTATATTATATAGGTGTTTTTATACGGTATATCTCTCAACTACCTAAAAGTTCAATGCCGAAGTGATAGCATTCTTAACCTTTTCCAACGAAGCCTCGTCAATCAACTTGATTCTCTTCTCCTTAGTTCTCAATTGCTTCAAATCTTCTGGAATGAAGTCAGTGTAACCCTCAATGGAATCTAAAGCTTCACTGACAACATCGGAAAACTTGGCTGGATGAGCGGTGGACAACGAGATGTACTTGATAGAATCTTTCTTATCGTCCTTGGCGACAAATCTATATGTGGTAGCGACACCAACAGCGGTGTGTGGGTCCAAGACGTATTTGTCAGAGCTGGAAGTGTAAACTTGTCTAATAGTTTTCACGGTGTCTTCGTTGTTGACTCTTTCGGAGTCAAAAGTCTCTCTAGCGTGCTTGACGACCTCGTCTGGGATTGTCACTGATCCGGTATCTTTCAATTTAGCCATCCAGCTGTTAAGAGTGGCACCAGCCACGTTATCATCACCCTTGGCTGCGACGTCTCTTGCCAAGTACCACAATAATCTTTCGAAATTGGAAGAGATCAAGATATCCATGGCAGGCGAGTGTGTGGCCTTGACGGCACCGTCAGGGCCGGATTTCTTTTCGTAACGACCAGACTTCAAGAATCTATCCAAAATGTCATTTTCGTTAGTAGCGATGATCAACTTGTCAACAGGTAATCCCATTTCCTTGGCGTAGTATCCGGCCAAGATGTCACCGAAGTTCCCGGATGGCACCACGAATCTGACCTTGTCGCTGGTTCTTCCCAAAGACTTACTCAATTGGAAGTATGAGTAGAAGTAGTAGGTTTGTTGAGCCAAAATACGAGCCCAGTTGATGGAGTTCACAGCACCAACGTGGTATTTTTCATTGAATTCTCTGTCACCGAAGATTTGCTTCACAATGTCTTGGCAGTCGTCGAAAGTACCCTTGACAGATAAGGTGTGCACGTTGGCATCTTCCACAGTGGTCATTTGTTCCTCTTGAATTGGAGAGATTCTGCCGGTAGGGTACAAGATGAAGACGGAAACGTCCTTCTTTCCTCTCAACCCGTAGATGGCAGCAGATCCAGTGTCTCCAGAGGTAGCACCCACCACGGTGATGATATCCTTTGGTTCGTTGGCGGCCTTCTTCGAATTACGTCTGTTCAAGAAGAATTCGAACAAGTTACCGACAAACTGTAATGCAACGTCCTTGAACGCGTAGGTTGGACCGTGGAAAAGCTCCAACAAGTAGACATCATCATCGATCTTCTTGATTGGAGTGACTTCGGGGGTTCTGAAGGTGGAGTAGGATCTGGTGACCAAATCCTTCAACTCGGCGTTGGAGATCTCTGATTCCTCGATGTATAATCTCAAGATGTTGAAGGCCAACTCGTTGAAGCTCAAATCTTTCCATTCCTCCAAGAAGTTTGGTGCAAGCTTGGGGATTTGAGATGGGACGAATAGGCCTCCGTCTTTGGCCAAACCGGTCATGACCACATCCTCGAACGACAAGGATTGGTCTGAGCTGGAACGGGTGGATCTGTAAGCCTTAGAAGACATTTTTGGTGTATGGGTCGAGTGTTGACTTCAAAATGAAACGTTAGTCATACTGAAAAATTACACCGGCCCACCTGCGCCGGCACAGGCGTTCTCCACATCACGTGGCCTAATGAATCATATCGCGAAGCGCAGGGCCAGTCCGAGGCCCAACATCTCAAATCACGTTTGTATTGTCACGCGATCGTATTGTCGACGATCAACACACGACAGACTGGCAACACCAACCACCTAGCACCAACACCACCGACAATTATTGAACCTCTCTCCGTTTAGTTCTTGTGTGCATGATCGGGCGACTTCTAACAAGGCCACGCGTCCGATTTTATAGTGGTGTCGTCTCAGGGCGCTCCCTGAGATCAAAAGCCCGGACCTTTCAGGGATTCGGGAACTTGGGCTACGAGGGGATCAGTGATATCAAGCTTGAGTCGGAATCGAACGCTGACAAGCGCAACTTCACAACTCCGTACTCGGACAAAGACTACCAGCCTATCATTAGCGAAGGATACCTTGGCTTCCACAAACTCATCATACCAAAGGACTTCAAGGCGAGTAACCAAGAGGTGCTCATAGAGAACGAAGACGGCTACCGGCAACAAAATGACTTGACGGAAGTCGTGGACTCGTTTGAGGCCCCCATCAAAGTGTCCATAGGTTACGGTTCTGGTGTATTCCCCCAGGACGGCTACGATAACTCGAGCGCAAACACAGACAGGCAAGTCGACTTTATAAATATCGTGGAGGACTGCGAGAAGTTCCACCGCACAAACTTGCATCAGAACCCGAAGCACTACTCGGTGAAAAGTCCCTATTTGATCAAATTGATCCAGGGAACCTCAGGCATTTACTTTAACCCATTTGTGCGAATTCGGAACCAGTTGGTCAAGTATGGAATCGTTTCCACCAACGCGAGTCTCCTCGATTTGAGTGAATGGTCCTCTCTTTACTTTGCAGGCAGACTTCACAAACCGGTCAATTTCGTGAAAGACGAAGAACCCATGGTCAAGTTTTTGAACCAATACAATTTGAAAAATGCGGTCACACTTTCGATATTGTTGATAGAAAGCCCACAGTTCACTGAGCGTCAACTATACGAGCAAATCACGAGGATATCCTACCTGGGTGATTTCCGTATGTATATAGGGGGAGAAAACCCAAACAAAATCCGCAATATCGTGAACAAACAGTTTTTGCAGTTCATGAGGTTGTACGATCCAATCTTGCAATATTTCATTCACAAGAACTGTCTCATTATTGTGGATACAGATGAATCAACGAACAGCATGAAGACGTTCCGCAAAAACTTGACCATTAACGATAAAATCAGGCTCATAAGTACACTTCCTTTGCAATTTAGATCGAAGTTGTACCGCATGTACCCTGAAAAATCGATCAAAGATATTGTGAGAGACAAAAACCTCTCTAAAAACTTGATGAGAATTGTTAGTCGAACGATTCAAATCTCGTCAGTTATGCAAACCATCAGAGGAATATTCAGTTCAGGATTGATTAAATCGATCAAGTATGCTTTTGCCAAACAAGCCAAATTCTGGCGGGGCAAGTTGATAGAAAAGCTGACTAAGGTGCTTTAGCGGTAGTGTATTATAGATATGTTAAATTATACAGGACAATCAACCGATCCCGGCTATAGTTACCCTCTCAAGTCGGAAGAAGGAAGATTGCAAAAAGCGAGCGAACACAAAAGTGTATTAAGGTTTAGTTACGTAAGGAACAATCGAGCCGAATGAACGAATTATGTAGAAGAACATGTTGTTTTGATGTAGGTAATATATGCATGGTTGCGACGCTAGAATCGGCCATAACAGCAATGAGCTGTCCGCTAGAATTCCTTGTCCAAGGCACTCAATGTGAGGGAATCGTTATGCTCGTTGTCAAGTCTATAATGTGATGGTTGAGGTGGAGGTGGAGGTGGTAATTGATACCCGGATGAAACTTGAGACTGCGAAATGTCGACTGCGCTGTTCGAGGACGGAATTATTCCCGAATATGGTATGTTATGCGTGACTAGGGGATGCGCAGAAATCGATGCATAATCGATGATGCCAGGATTAGTTTGAACTGGTTGTTGAACGACGGGGTTTGTGACTGCTGTGAATTGTGGTGATGTGTTGATGGGGTGTCCGAACTTTTTGAAGGCTTCTCCTTGAGCAAGGGCGATGGGGCTGTACAGCCTGGACGAGCTTGATGTCTGCGTTTTGACGGAGCTATCCGAGGACTTACTTTCCACTTTTGGCGGTAGTATGTTGTCAGGGTAGATGGAGGAGGGAAGTTCTAGATTCATGAGTTCGGGGTCGTTGGACGGATACTGATGATGATCTTCTCCTTGCTTGTAGTAGCAAATGAGATGTAGTTTTTGATTCTGCTTGGTAAGTATGGACATGCTTTGTTTGACTAGGCCGTCGTTCACATCACCTTTCTTCGACAAGTGTTTATATATGAGGAACAGACCATGATGTACCTTTGAAGGCGACCACAATTTACCGTCGGTCCACCTCTTGACCCCGCACTGTGTTTCGTTCCAGATGAACACGGTGTTGGGCTGAATATACTTCTCTTTCTCTATGGTTGTAAGTCTCCGGTTGACTTTGGGTATCAACTCTAACCGAGCCGCTTCGAATAATAGAAGAGCGTCTTTGATACTTTTCACCTGTCCTCTGTAGCTGATGACGCTGGGGTTGTTTCTGTCATCTCTGCTTTCGAAGACTATCCCTAACTGACTCTTGCTATTCAATTCGGGCGACTCCGGCGTGCTCAAATTTGGTGTCAGCCTTTCATTTTGCCCTATGTTCTCAGGATCTAGATGGGGATTATACTCAGATATTATCAACATAGTCACGACCACAACAAGTCAATACATAGTAATGGAGGAGGAGATTCAAGATGAGGTGTTGAGCAGGATAGCTAACACCAAGTCAAGAGTAGTCAGAAGTCACAACAGGTAAAATGCTGGATATATGCAGTAAGTTCAACACACAAATATATCAATTTCGGACATGGAGACGACTAATTTTAAATCTCACTCACGGCTCAATCATTGCCCTTCGCTATACGCATGAGTACTTTGTCTAAGACTAAAATGATTTGCACTAGGCAAGGGCTCAGCTCGGTCTACACATATTAGTCAGAATCCTAGAAAATAACAAAGGATCCGGATATATCGCGAAAATTTATTTTGCAAATGATTGAAAAAGTGTTTCAGCAGTGATATTGTTCTGCAAACACCTAATAATAGAGTGAAACGAGCCGGAAAGCAAAGGGCTTCAACTTAGGAACCAAGGGATAAATAACAGCGTTAAGCAAGGCGTCTATCGCGCAGCCAAGTTCAGTCCAGTTAACACAGGTTTCGGAGTTTAGAGACATACTAGTCGTAAATATGGATCACCAAAATATTTTAAATTGCGCGGGAATGTATTTAAAAATCTAAACAATAATCGTCGCACAGATACAAAGCTTGCTTTCCATGTATGTAGAGCAGATCTGCTTTGCAGGGTACCTTTTTCGAATTTTGTGCTTTATTTCCCGATAAGAAAAAAACAATACTAGGCACGCTGCCCGTACCCTGCGTCGCGAGACTTATGTCACTCGCTTTGCCGCGCGAGCAGATTTTGAAGGGCTTTGAAATTAATCCGACATTCATGACAGTTCCGTGAATTATAAAATATCACATTCCAGCAATTCTTAAAAATATTTTTTCGTGTGGTGTTCCTCCGGATTTCGCACCACAATCTTGGTTGGATTGGGAATACATAAAAAACAGCCCTGGCTGCAAAATGCTCTAATCATTAGTTTATTACGCGAGGACTATGTAAGGTTGCGAGCTTAAAATTTCTGATCCCATGATTGCAACTTCATGGTACCGTTCTCTTGGAAGTTGATGTGCATCTTGAATGCATCTTTCAAGATATGAGGTTCATGCAAGGTTTTGTTCTTAGTGCCATAGAATACAGCTCTGTCATAATACTCTTGCAATTGGTCTCTGAAGTCAGGATGAGCAGTCTTGGAGATGACTTCTTTGGCACGTTCCTTTGGAGACAATCCTCTCAAGTCAGCCAAACCTTGTTCAGTGACAATAACATCCAAGTCATGTTCAGTTTGATCAACGTGTGGAGCCATTGGAACGATACAAGAAACACCAGTTGGATCGGTCTTAGATGGTCTAGCGGAAGGAGTATGCATGATGGATAACTTGGCATTTCTAAGGAAATCACCAGAACCACCCAAACCGTTCAACATACGAGATCCCATAACATTTGTCGAGTTTGCATGAGCGTAAATATCAACTTCCACAGGCGTGTTCATAGAAATGACACCCAATCTTCTGATGATTTCAGGCGAATTGGACACAACTTGAGATCTCAAACATAACTTCTTACTGTAAGTGTCCCAGTTGTCATAAAACTTGTTGAAACCTTCCTCGGTCAATCTGATAGAGGTAGCGGTAGCAAAATCTAAGGAACCAGACTCAAAGAAATCTAAGAACGAATCTTGCAACACTTCGGTCCAAACAGACAAGTTTTTAAACTTGGAACCGGCCAAACCTTCAACAACAGCATTGGCAATGTTACCAATACCCGACTGTAATGGATGTAAGTTTTCTGGCATTCTACCCATCTTGACTTCATGCTCCAAAAATTCAATCAAATGAGCAGCGATCTGTCTAGAGCCGGCGTCGGATGGAGTGTTTGGTGGGACAATATCACCAGTAGTAGATTCAACAATAGCAACAACTTTTGAGGGGTCAACTGGAATAGCTGTTCTACCAATCCTGTAATCCGCGGAAGTATGTGGGTAAGGCTGTCTAAATGGTGGATTCAAAGGCATGTCAATGTCATGAATACCTTCGAAGGATGGAGTCTTCGTGTTGACCTCAATGATGACCTTGTCGGACACAGAAATCATTTCTGGGGATGCACCGACAGCTGGACCAGGGATAATACTACCATCTTCAGTAATAGCGGTTGCTTCGATAATGGTATAATCCAAGTTTGCGTTTCCTTCCTTTCCCTTAGTGTAGTAACCATAAGTCAAGTCTTGAGGAAACATGGACAAATGCTTGTCGAAAAATTCTGTTCTACCGTCATTGATAGATTGTGCGATTGGCTTACCAACTTGATGAGGAGAACGTCTCAAGAGCATGTTATTAGCTGCCCAGCGACTTTCTTCAGGACCTGCCGAAGCGCCAACGAACAAATTGAAAGCAAGCTTTCCTTGTAGGTTATTCTTCTCAACATGGTCAGCCAATGCAGTTGGGATTACCTTGGGAGCACCAACACCAGTGAATCCGGACCATCCCAAGTATTGGCCATGCTTGAAAAGCTCAACACATTGCTCTCCAGTTCTCAACTTGTTCAAATAAGGCGCGTATCTAACTCTTTGCTTCAAAATAGACGACATTTCAAAATCTTCTGCTCTTGTTGTAGTGGACTAGATGATCAATTGGAATGATGACCTTCAAAAACCTAAACGACGGATTTGGATCAAAATAAATAGTATTGAGATTGATCCCCAACAACACGTATTATAGTCCGTTCCGGTGAAAAACACCACAAAATGGTTACCGACTTACGGACGGCTTGTTCCAGAAAAGAAATTTTTTGTTGAGAAAGGGTGGAGACCCATATCCCGCGCGTACAATTTGAGTGCTATTGGAAGGATTCAGCCCTGTGTTTTTTTTGGGCTGAATAGAGGGGTACCTGAGTTTACTTATTAGTCTTGATACGACGTGGAGGGGTAATATAGTAAACGAGTATTTATATAGACAGATATGAGATATATCGCGACGAACGATTGTGAAGTTTGATTCCATGGGGTGAGCAACAGCTTACGGCAGTTACCCTCGGATATTCACCAAATGCGACTACGGCACAATTAAAGGAGGTGATCATGTTATACATGCAAAGCATTGGATGATTTTGCTTAAACGATTTTTACGTAGCTCGTAGCGAGATTTATGATCACACTCACCGGTATACGATCAGAATGTTCGGTACGATGTAGATAAGGCTATCAGATAGATGAGGGGTCATACGTGGGGCCTGGAGAGGGGCAACAACGGTCAAGTTAAATTATTCTGTCGCACGATTGGTGTCATATGATCTACCCCAGTTTGTTATACCCCGGATTCCGAGTTACGAAAAACCGGGCGGCAAATAACGACAATAACAAGAATTTTTCGCATCCGTCGTTAAATCACTCAGCCGAGCGAGCTATTTGCGCCTTGGGTCATCACTACGCTAGCGGCAGGTTCCATCCGAAATACCTGGCATCCGATCGAATGTTCACTTACTGTATTCGCCCTTTGATTCATTACCGTATGATATTATTATATATTCTATCCGCGGATACCGCAAAAGTTGTATGCTTTCTTGACTTTTGATACTAATGACTTTCGATATACGGCTAAGTCAATATCAACCTAGTAACGACCCATTTTGAGAGCCTTGAACCTACTTACCTGGACCTCATTACCATTTTCATCAATTGGCTCAAACTCGAGTTCTGCATCGGACTTTCTAAAGCCAGTTTGGCTTTGCTCAAATAAAAGCTTTTGCCTTAACCTCTGATAATCGTTCACAACTTCCAGGTTGACAATATCATTTTCAAGTTGATCTTCCCTTGAAATTGAATAGTCATCCATGTCGGAGAAGTCGTTTTCAACAATTTCATCCAATAAAACTGGACCATCCTCATCCTCATCCTCTTCGTCGATTTCTGCACTACCAACGAAGTTGCTGAGTTCTTCGCTCTGTTCGTAATCATGAATGCTATTACTTTGAACGAAATTCGATAAATGAGCACTTTCATCAGAATTATATGCTTGAGAGTTCTTTCCATTGGATTTTGACGAAGACTCCTTTAAAGATGTTATTTTCGATTGTGGGGTCATTGATTCAAGCATTGTATTCAAAATTTCGAAATCTTTCAATTCATTAACGACTGGGCCCTCAGTATCAATGTCATCATCATATACGCCCAAAACATATGCCTTGGCCATTGTTTCCAAATCATTTTGCATGTTTTGTAGGTCTATCAGCGTCTCTTTAACGTATATATCACCGGGGTGACTAGGCTCTGCTTGTTCTATTTTTTTTGTGATCGTCGCAGAAGTCTGACTAGGCTCATTTTCGATTTCATTAATGTCATCGATTACATCATTACCGGAGATATCATCATAGCCTGACAAATCTGTCCCCAAAAACACCTTCGAATCTCGCTCGAGGGTATTATCGAGTTGATTGCTGAGCTCTTTGTGATCGGATTTGACATCAACATTGACTTGGTGCTCGTTCAACTTTTTTTTGGCCAAATCTGATGCTGGTGACTTCTCAATTGAATGCTTGACTTCAGTATTGCTACCGGTGAGTCGTGATTGTTTGAAACGCGATACCTTCCTTTGCTGTTTTTCAGCATGATCTGATTCTGTTGTAGGCTCTTTTTCAACTATATCACCATGAATCACATTACTTTCCAGGTGTACCTGCCCAATATTAGAGGTATCAATTTGTGATGACTTCTTATTCTTAAATGTAAGTTCCTGCTTGAACTTAGAGATCTTTCTAGGCTTCATACCCATTCCAATTGTTTCATTTTCCAAGTTTTTAGTTAAGCCTTCTTCATTTGTGAATTTATGTTCAACAATTTGCGGCTTTACTATGGAGCTCTCTTGTGGCGCATGTATCAAGCTCTGATCTTCATTTTCCTTTATTGACTGTTTCATCTGTTCGTATCGGTTCAAAGGTTTGATTTCGGTGGATCCCATCAGGGAACGATCTTTAATATCATATTCCGGAGATGTCTTGATGGGTTTATCACCAGTCGAATTGATGATGATAGCATTGCTTTTTTTAGGGAGCAATTTAAGAAGAGATTTATCTTTCAAAACACTTGAATTCTCCTTATTTGCACTGATATCTTTAATGCGATTTTGTTTGAATAACGAAAGTTTTGCAATAGGTTGAGTCTCCTTTAAATAATCGCTCACGTTCTCAATCTCCTTGATATCCAATTTTTCCGCGAATCTTACAGACTTCTTATGCTCCTTGTTGGAAACCTCTTTTGGTGCAATGTTGACACCCATCTTACCTTTGGCTTTTTCCTCGCGCATTTGCATTATTTCTGTCCATAATTTCGAGTTTGCATTGTTGTTCAACTTTCCGAACATGAAGGATTGATTATTTCCATACAATAAATCATCAGCGCCGTCGTCATCTTCATCAAATTCATCACCTTCTTCATCTGAGAAATCAAATTCCCATTCCTCATCGTCCGCAAATTCGTTTTGAGGATGGTCATGATTTTCGAGCTCATCTGCTAAAATTTCTAGTTCCAATATTTCAGTCGGCTGGAAAACATCATTTACGGGTAAATCACCTATCACATCGTCGCTTGGGATATTCTTGATTGGAGAATAGTCTTTCTCAATGACTGAGCTTGAAACTATCAGGTCATTTGTGCCGTTTATGGTGTGCGATATTTCTTCATTTTGCAATGTTTCAGCTTCCTTAAACCCATCTGAAGAGTCATTCACTCTTATACTCTCTTTCTTAGCCTCATCTAAATATATTCGTTTCAACTCAAACTTATCGTCAGGGCTGATTTTGAGCTTGTCGATTTTATCAAGTATTATATCTTGGTCAACGGGTTTTGTTGGAGGAAGAGAACCTTTTATTTCCATGTCCTCAAACAACTGAAGTAATTCTTCATTTTGATCATTTTGATCATTTTGGCTTGATTGTTGAACGCCATGCATCATTTCATGATCTCCGTTTTCAGATATTTTTTCTTGAATGTACTGAAATGATGTTCCCATTTCTTTGTCGAATACAGTTTGATTTGTTGATTCAATTGGCTGTTCCTTTTTCATCAGCTTCGAGTCAATTTCAACTTTTTCATTGTTCAACCACGAGGATAAAATATTGTCCTGATCATCTAAGCGCTCCTCAATTTCCATAATTGGTAAGGAGTCTTCATTATATTCGGATTGATTTGAATTCGTGCTCAAAGTGGATTCTTCTAACTTTTCTAACGCCATTAAATCACTCATGGTTCTTTCAGCTTCCGCAATTCTTGAAACAATTTCTTCGAGATAGCTCTTCGAAGTCATTAACTTTCTATTCAAGAACTCTTGAGCTTCATCTGATGACTTCTCTGCAAAATAATCTGCTCCAAGTGCAATCATGAACGATGATTGATTCTTACTTTCTTGAATTTGTTTCAGCAACGCATTATAAGTATTATTCTGCTGTTCAAGTAGTTCCTTTTTGGAAACAAGATTACTCAATGTTTGCTTAAGCTGTGAAACTAGTGCATGTTGGAAGACTTCATGGTTCAGTTGTGGATCACTCATCATCTGACGCTTAGTAAAGCTTCTCATCGCAGCACCTTTGAATAGCCTCATGAGATTACACAAAACGAATATGCACTACCATATACCTTATGACCTATTCTAGTGAACTACTTACATGATATCTAGCGGTGGAGCGCGCCATCCCCTCCTCGCTTAGATTCCCAATCTTTCAATGCTAAATCCCACTCTTCATCTTCATCCAACGGTTGAGCTGCTTCGTTTCCGATAGCTTGCTGCTCCGAAGCATCGTAAACATCTTTATTTTCTATCCATCTCTCATGAATATCCACCTCTGCGTATTCGGTGTTACCGCCTAGTCTTGTTGCTTCACTCCATATTGAGTCACCACCTATTTCACTCCCGAAGCTATATCCGTTCGCTTTGTCAATAATGCTTAATAAATTAATCATACTTCTTTTATTCTCCACCGCTAAAACTTCGAAAGATACGAGATTGAAGTCTTCGACCAATTCAGCGATGAGTTCGGTCAACCGCACGTAGTTCTTTCCCAAAACAGAATTGGATTCCTTTTCCAAATGAGGGCTAAGGTAGGCCAAATCTTGAACCTCCGTGTAATAATCAAGCCGAAATGGTAGCTTGCCGTAATTTCTTAACAAATCTATTTTCGATATGACATTTATGTGTGGTAAATCTAACTGTAGCATAGATCTTAAACTGAGGAGAAGTATCGAAACATATTGTGAGGGGCTGGTCAAATATATGGAATCAACTAAAGAAACCACACATAGGCGAACTTTATCCAACTTGACAATCTTCTTAAGAATTTTGTACAACGAATTATGATGTGTGAAAAGTTCAACTTGGCCCGGACAGTCAAAAATGAGATAATTGTGCTCCTTTACTAATCTTTCAATCTTCTCGACGAACGAATTGATTCCCGCTTCGTCAAGACTCTCTAAAGCATACATGAGTCCACCATTGGGCCCCAAGTTTAGTTCCTCCATGATTTCCTCGAGCGTGATGTAATCTCGTATGTCAAGTTCGCAGTTTGGATATGGTAAACGATCATTAGCGGGATCAAGATTGATAATGGAGACCTTCCTTCCTATTGCTGACATAAACTGATACATTCCATGACAGTATGTGGACTTTCCGGACCCGGGTGGCCCTATCACCACTTGCCCGAACATTACATAATAACTTGGCTGAGATCTGCTTGCGATATGCTTCCTCATTGAGTTCTGCACGACATCATATTTGGATGGCGATTGCCAAAAAAAGGTGTCGGCCACCAACCTATACGTCTCTACACTACCCAATAGACAAAGCACATCTTAGTGTGTATGAATAGGACATTATTCGGTATCTTATTGAATTGTTAAGATATTCAGCAAAGTCAATTGATTAATTGATTCATTTCAATACTAGGAATTATTGTTATAAATAACATTTTGCCACACAACGCATAAGTGATATGTCTTCAACGAACAGCGAATCTACGTTTTTGAACAGAACTGTCTCCGTCGCTCCTCTTGTTCTACTCTCTGTGGTTGACCATTACAACAGAGTGGCAAAAGATTCCAAGAAAAGAGTCGTCGGTGTAATTTTGGGTGACAGTTCCTCGGACACGATCAAGGTTACAAATTCATATGCCATTCCTTTCGAAGAAGATGAAAAGAATCCAAGTGTGTGGTTTTTGGATCACAACTTTATAGACTCCATGGGTGAGATGTTCAAGAAGATCAACGCAAAGGAACAATTGATTGGGTGGTATCATTCGGGGCCCAAATTGAGGCCATCCGATTTGAAGATTAACGAGGTCTTCAAAAAATATACGCCAAACCCGCTATTATTGATTGTTGATGTTCAACCCAGAGAAGTTGGAATACCTACTGATGCTTATTTTTCAGTTGATGACATCAAAAATGATGGATCTGCTGCAGAGAAAACATTTGTGCATGTTCCTTCGCTTATCGAAGCGGAGGAGGCAGAAGAAATTGGAGTGGAACACTTATTAAGGGACATTAGGGACCAAGCTGCTGGTAACTTGTCTTTGAGGGTCACAGGAACATATCAGTCATTATTGGGATTGCATCAGAAGTTAAGGGAAATTGCCAGCTATCTAGACAAAGTTTATCAGAAGAAGTTGCCCATTAATCATACAATTTTGGGTAAGCTTCAAAATGTTTTCAATTTGTTACCAAATCTCGATAAATCAGTCAAAGCAGAGAAGAGCGCTCTTCAAGCTCAGAACCCATTAGCGACCGCATTCACCATCAAAACTAATGACGAGTTGATGGTCGTTTACGTAAGTACATTAGTCAGGGCCATCATCGCTTTCCATGATTTGATTGAAAATAAACTTGAGAACAAAAAATTGAACGAGAAGAAGTCAACGAAGAGTGATTCTGATGAAGAAGGTAAAGATGTTCCCCAGAATCAAAAAGCTGAAGTTAGTGCAACTGAATAGAAACATCTAAGTGATCGCTTATTCTTACGTAAAGTAGTGTGCTTACCACATTATTTCCAAAAAAAATTAAGTTCCGAGCACATTGTAGTTCATACGCAGAATGAATTGATAGATCAAAGTCTAATAGTTCATGAACTGAAACACAAGATATTTCCAGTCTTCTACAGCTCAAGGACGTATATCAGTTTTGTGGCTCTAATATGTCACAGAGAACTATTGGATTAGCCAATTTTAACACTATCCGTCATTTCAATTACTTTTTCAAGAATACCAAATACAAATTACGAATCGATGAAAACTTTATCAACAATCAATACTTGTCATCCCCTTACCGCAGAATTATAACCAGATCGAAGTCATCACAATATAATCATTCTCATCTATCTAATGAAAATGGCAAGAACTCTCTTTTCGAAAACGTAGCGACAAAGGTGTTGAATTGTCAAAGCTCGGAATCAAGCACTACACAACACCCATCATACACTAAGGTTCCGTTTGATGTCACCCCGAAATCAATAAATCAAAACCATTCTAAGAGCTTGACTAAAAAGGCTCAAAAGGGTGTACTTTCAAATATTCATCCCTACATCAAATTGACCAAACCGAACTTGACAGTGCTTGTCACATTAAGTTCTATTTGCTCTTACGCCATTTCACCTTATACTGTCTCAGTACCGGAATTATTGTTTTTGACAGTAGGAACAGCGCTTTGTTCTGGGGCTGCAAATGCAATCAACATGGGTCGCGAGCCAGAATTTGACAAAAAGATGCCAAGAACTGTTGGAAGACCTGTTGTTCGGGGCCTAGTTTCTCCTCAACAAGCTTATCGCTTTGCGGGCTGTATTGGAACCTTGGGATGTACTATGCTTTATTTCGGAGTGAATCCACTTGTTTCAATGCTTGGTCTTCTGAATATTGTCTTGTACGCTTGGATCTATACGTCACTCAAAAGAAAATCGATCATCAATACTTGGGTAGGAGCTATTGTTGGTGCCATTCCACCGCTCATGGGATGGGCTGCAGCATCACCTTTGAGCCACCCAGCTGCTTGGTGCTTGGCCGGTCTTCTCTATGCTTGGCAGTTCCCACATTTCAATGCATTATCTCATAACATCGCTGACCAATACAAGCAAGCTGGTTATGTCATGACAGCTGCAGAGAATCCTAAACTCAATGCTCGCGTAGCATTGAGATACTCTCTTTTGATGTTTCCATTATGTTTTGGACTTACATACTATGGCATCACAGACTGGGTTTTCCCGTTTGACTCTGCTCTAGCGAATGGGTGGTTGACTTATTTGGCTTACAAGTTTTGGAAGCAACAGAAAATAAATTACCGTAATGGTTCGACACCGACGCCAGAAGGTTTAGCATTAGCAGGGACTCACGCAAAGCAACTATTTTGGTGCTCCGTTTGGCATTTACCGGCCGTTTTAATATTGGCTATGCTTCACAAGAAGGGCCAATGGGATCGCCTCGCGACATATATTGGTTTAAAGCAAAGTTCATCAACGGACAGAACGTTGTCTGCATGAACTCATCATGTATATATTCGATAATCAATATGATCATAATCGTACCACATGTAAATCGATTTCTTCTGATCTTAGCTATAGTAGTCTACATAGTTTTTGATCACGGGACTGCAGATCACTACAATTCACTAACCAATGACGTTCAACCTGAGAAGAAAAACTCTTTGAGTACAGTACTCCCTGCTTTGGTAGCGCTTTTTGAAAATCATAGGAGTCTACCAAACAATTGCAACCTTCCTCTTAACTTATGTAATATATTCGAAAAAAAACAGTGCTCAAATTAAAATAAAAGAAAGAAGGTTGCAACGAACTCCTCTAATACATGAGAACATTCAGGCCACATGACATAGTCAGATATTAAAAACAAGCATATTTATAAAAGGATAGAAGAAAAGAACACACACATTCCCATTTTTGAAAAATAAATTTGCTTCAGAAATTTTAATGACAGTCCACATCCTGACAAATTCAGGAAAAACGTAAAAACAAAAAATGCCATGAGGCAAAAGCCAAATCAAATGAGTGACAAGCACCCCGGCTTCGCACCCAGTAAATAATACACCATTAATAAAACTATCTAGAAAATCAAATATAGCGAGCTCATTTTCTTCAAACCGGCAGAATCACCTATAATCATAGATCCCATGGGAAAAAAGCGTTCAAAATTATCCACAATTATAATCTAGAACCGTCATATATCCCGCAAAATCTCGAAATTTGTAGCAGCATATTTTATTACAAATCTTTGAATTGATCTAATATAAGATTATACTACTTAAAACTAACAGAAATAACATCATGAATATCAATTGATCACTTCTACTTATATGCAACGATTGACAAACGTATAAAAGTTTTCTTTAATAATAAAGCGCGAAAAATTTGAGAAAGTAAATACCACCCATAGGCAAACGACCATTTCTTGATTGCAAACGAGCCTCAAGTCAATAACTACCAAAATATTGAAAATTCTGAAGATTCAAATCATTTGTTCATGGTTTCTTTTCTTGATTCCCCAGCACAAAAGATTATCAGACATTAACAATTACTGTGAGCACAGATCCTCATACTTTATTTGATTCTTCTTAACTAAATGCATCATAGATTTTATCCCGTTTCTATACATTTTACATATTTATCCATGCAGAAATCAGATTCATTCTTCTAACAAGGCAAACTTATTATTAGCATTAAAATTTTATGCTGCTCAGTAAAAGCTCTCAAGCTTCATTACAATTAACATAAACGAGCTACTCATTACACAACTTTTTGAAAAAAATAAGAATGAACATTTCCAACTATTCATGCTACCCACTGAATATTTCTGATCTACAGAACTCAGTGAAAACTACGATGTTGACCTTCTGTTCGGCAAATTTCTCTTATAAACCTGCTTCGTCTACTTACATTGAATTTTATTGCATCTTTTTGGGAAGAATAGGATTCAGAATTACAAAAACCAACTTGAAAAATTGTAAATCAGGAATATATCCATCTTGGAAAATTTAGGAACTCATTAAAGACCATAAATAATTCTTGTTCATTCTCCCAATTATGTATTTTACTGCCGCAAATGATTTGAAGCCTTTTGGTAGTCACAATGAATGCAAATGCTGGATTGGCCATGATCAAGAGTTTAAGTGGCGATAAAAGTCCAAGCTTGAAATACAAACGATTTTTTTACAATCATCAATCGAGTATCAACGCTAATATCATGTAAATACAGTAATTCAGTACAGGCGTAAAGCACCATTTGATGAAAGGTACAGGGAGTACCATCCCTACTTTATCTATTACAAATCTTTACTGCATGCAAATATACCTTTATAACTATTCCAAGGTTTTGACATCTCACTAACAGAATCAGTAATTGGCAAAGAAAAATACAAGATACACAATTGAAGCTGCCTACTTGCCTTTCTTGAATTTATTGGCAATCAAGAGTTCAACTTGTATTTAAATTCGCTTGTCTGCTAAACCAATAATCAAAGTAAGATATGTATTGAACTACTATCTAGTGTCACAACTATCTCTAATTCAGTTATATAAGGGAATGTGAAAAAAATTCTGTGTGTAAGATAAAACTTGCTGTTGGAATTCTCTGGTTTCGTGTACCTGTAGAGTGATCATGACAAGGTTGTATCAAGCCGCAGTAGATAGATACATTATATCAGTATTTTATTCCAGCGATAGAACTGTAGAGTGATCATGCGTTAGAATAAGGTTAATCAACGTTATTAGCTTGTGATTCTTCTGTTGATTTTCGTGCTGGTGCCATATTAGGTTTCATATTGATCTAATGTTAAAACTTATTTTATGAATACGATTATAACCTTTATTAATCTATTTTATGTATTAAAAACAAAATAATGTATGTAGTTCCCTGAAACGATAAGAGATCAGAATAAGGAAGCAGTAATTGAGTCCACGATGGGCAACGTCGTAAGAATTACGATTTTGATATTTCAATTGTATGCCTTAAGTAAAATAGACTTGATATCGCAAGTGAATTATTGATTAAAGCGTTAATACTCGTGTGTTATTGAGTTAATTTTTATTAGCCGCTACCATTAAATTAATTTCGGCTTTTTTCAATTGTGGAAGAGGTATTTTTTTAATCTATTAAAATTGGCGGAATTGCAAAATTTGATTGCATATATGAATCGTTATCGTTTCTTGAAGATTCGTTATTGCAAATTTGAAGTTTGAGGCGTAGGTGCATTAGCTTTGAAGCATCGCTACGTTCAAAACGTTAAATTTTATTCTATTTTTGTTGTGGCATGCGATATTTATTGTACATATCGCATAGATATTGTTGTTAGAGGACTGGCAATTAAATTGCTAGAATGCACATTTTGGACCGAAAGTATTGCACTTACAAAATATCTAGTACATTTTAATCTATCATGTGGAACTACATACATATTTTTAGCGCCAAATGCGTTGAATTATAAATCGATAGTCATGCTCAACTATCGATTTTGGCTCTTTCTCATGATATTTCTTCTGACTTTCCAGATTCCTCCAAGCTTCCTCTTTTTTTCATAACTCGTATACGGTATCTTTGTGATTAAATCATTCGATACAGTGTCAATCTTTTTCTTATGTAAATTTAGTCTCTTAACCTGATTTTCATGAGCTTTCATTAAGGCCGGGTTTAGAACTTCCGCATGTGGTATTTCTCCATCCCCCTTGACCATACATATTCGATATGCATTAGCCGTCCACGATTTCATGCCCTCGATTACCTCGTAGGGAGCATAAATATTCAAATATTGAGCTTTTGTGTTGATGCTGTGTACGATACAAAGACCTCCAAAAACAATATTCTTCCCACTGTTGTTGTGAAGAGTCTCATAATCTGAGTGATTTATATACAAAGGAAACCCTTCATTAGTGCCCTTTAACTTGGGAATCGACTGATACTGTTCATCGCTGGTGAAGTAAATCCCAATTACCGATGACTCAATAAGAAGTGGTAGGTCGCCAATTTCGAAATCAGATCCCGCATTGAATTTCAATATTGTGAATGCAGAGACTCCACCAAATGATTCTGTTTTGTCTGTGTGGTAAGATAATTTGTAAGGAGCCCTATTCAAAAGATGCGTCAGGAAATCAAACTTCGATGGACCTTGTTGATGAAAGTATATTAGTTTGTTCAAGTCTCGTAAATTCGACGCTGAATATTTTGACTCTTTACTCATGCTCCGTAATATCATCAAACTTTTGTAGTTGAGTCCTCGAAGCACATCTGAATTCTCTCCAAGTGTGCAATCAGGACTCGAGGAAAGTAATACAAGAACATCAGGTTGAACATGCTCGGTGATTGATTTGAGAATTTCTTTTCCGTATCCTTTAATCCACCCTGGCGTATTAATGACTAGATGTCTCTCAGATTTGCGAATGGCATGATTATCGAACAATTGTTTCACTAATCGCAAATATGATTGGGGCAGATGTATTGGCGAGCTAAAGCCATAGAATTGAGATCTATGAACCTGCGCTCCTTTTTGTTCAGGATCGAGAACGTTTAATCCCCAAACAGGGTTGCTTACATCAGTCAAGGACAATGTAAGAGGGTCAGAGAACTCAGACTGACCGGGATCCAAATCAAGGTAAGATACATTAGATGCACCATTCAAAAGTAAGTCATTGAGAAGGGCCTTCGATAACGTGGACTTGCCAGTATTCTTGTTGCCAACTATCATGATAGTTTTTCCGAACGAGGCATCGTCAAGCGAGCGATTGACGGCACTTATCCCTTCCGACCACGAATCATCTATATTCAATCCCTCTAGTCCATCTTTGCTGTCAAGCACGATGTTGAAAGAATGTTGCTTCCATTGATTTTCGCTTTTAGAGTGTGCTTCCTGATTGCAATCATAAAATATATCTTTTAAAGGAGCAAAATAACCCCCCATGGTCTCGAGGCCAGTTTTCAAATCAATTAATCGTATAACAGTAGTGATGTCTTCCTGAAAGATCTTGAATTCTGAATTTCGAATATCTCGAGGGATGCGAGATGAACTCATTATAACTGGCAATGCTTGCGAATCGGAAGCAAGTATTTTATGAGCTCCCTTTTTTAGTATATGGTGATGTCCATTCATAATTAGCAGACCTTCCAATAGTTCCATGAAACATTGACCACGTATTAACAAGTACTCATATTCTTTCAAACCTACTACGAGTGCTGACTGTTCAAAAATTACATTGCCGCTGGAAGGATCAAAATTGGAGGATGTAATCAAGGGAGCATGTGTGGAGTATTCGTTAAAGAATCTGTACTCTTGTTTGCTCGGGTATAAGTCTTTAGAGTACTCATCAATCGTCCGTTCAGAAATACTTTCAACCTGATCTTGAAGGTCATCAGACAGACTAAAGTCTTTTTCGTCTGACGAATTCTCGTCGTATTTGATCAAAAATGCACCATTTTCATTCTCACTATCAATATCATCGGAATTTGACTTGTCAGAAGTATGTTCTCTCAAGGCAGCATAAGCACTCATCAATCCAGTAAGGAGATCAATCCAACTAAGATGAATCTAGTTTTATAATGGGTTTCGCACGACCTATGTGATATCATCACCAGTTTAAGGTCTACCAAACCAATCACGCATACCTTAAAGAATCGTGCTACATCCGCCTACAAGATTTGTTGCTACCGTATAAAGAAATATTAATGAGCACTATTGCCAATGCTAAGCTCTTTGGACCATATCATCCAACGGCTCGCGGATATCGGTTAAGCCGAGATCCTTGAGCGGATTATCTTGCGCTCCCGGAAAAATTAGCATCACGTATATAGGAGTACGCCGAGACCTTGCATATTTGTTAACGAATCGGAGAGTTGCATTGGATTACGTATTGTTCACACGATCTTGAATTTTTGGATTCTTTAACTTCCAATTTGGTTTTAAGAAGCTCTTTCGTAGTGATCAAATTCAATTTACTTGTTTGAAGCTCAATAGAATTTAAGGTGACGGCAGTTACACTACTGTGTTTTAGCTTTTTAATACAGAGTAGATATTGAGGTTATGAGGCCCCCAGATCCTGTTGGTTGGCCTAGCACCTCAGATTTTGCCGCAGTAACCGAGTAGACTTTAGGTAGTGAATTCGTATATTCCCCACTCAGGAGGGGCAAGCAGTGTCCAAGACCGTTCACCAACATTCGATCATAACATGCTTGCGAAAGCAAATGTGGTGAGTTTTCACGTATATTGTTTGATTTCAAGCTACTTGACTGACCGTTACATCATGAGACGCTCTCTAAAATAGGTTGTTATGCATCATCCCACTTATTTTCAAGTCTCGCGTGCCGGTGAGGTAAAGTGAGCAAGGAAAGTTATGCTCCGAACTTTTTTCTCCGAATTATAAAAGCTCTCGAGTCGCCATTTATTGCGGTTCAACCCTTTTACCCCACTGAGAAATAATAACCATTCAATATGAATAGTAAATTACAAGCTGCCATTGACGAGATCGTTCACAACTTCAGTGTTGACCAAGACTTTTTGGTGAACGCAACAAAACATTTCGTTGAATCAATGGACGCCGGATTGGCTCATTCTGCTTCTGCCAGAGAACATATGCCCATGATTCCAACTTTTGTTACTGGAGTTCCTAATGGTAAAGAGAAGGGATTGTTCTTAGCAGGTGACTTAGGTGGTACCAACTTCAGAGTTTGTTCCACTTATTTGAAAGGTGATCACACTTACGAATTGAAGCAATCAAAATACAGAATACCCCTTGACTTGATGAAAAATTCAACTGCTGATGAATTGTTTCATTATTTAGCTACCAAGGTGAAAAGCTTCTTTGAAGAGCACCATAACGAGTACTCCGGGGACTCATTGAAGTTAGGCTTCACATTTTCTTTCCCTGTTGATCAAACTGCGTTGAACCGCGGTAAGTTGATTCGTTGGACTAAAGGTTTTGATTTACCTGACTGTGTTGGTAAGGACATCGTGGAATTGTTGCAAAAGCATATTGATGCTCTTGGTGTCAAAGTGGATGTCGTTGCTTTAGCAAATGATACTGTGGGAACATTATTGTCAAGAGCGTACTCGAACGATCCTTCCAAGACCCACTCCAATACTGTGGTTGGCGCAATTTTTGGAACTGGTACCAATGGTGCTTATTTCGAATCCTTGGACAAAATCAAAAAATTGAAACCTGAAGATGTTCCAAAGGGTGCTAAGGGTATTGTCATTAATACCGAGTGGGGATCATTCGATAATACTTTGAAAATTTTGCCTACCACAAAGTACGATGAAATTGTCGATAAAGAAACAGCCAATGTCGGTTATCACTTATTCGAAAAGAGAATCAGTGGTATGTTCTTGGGAGAAATTCTCCGTGTCATTTTAATCGATTTATTTGAACGCGGACTCTTATTCCAAGACTTGTACAAGGCCAGAGGAGGTTCCTTGCCTCACAGGTTAGCTGAAGCTTGGCAATTGGACTCGGAGGTTTTATCTTATTTGCAAATTGATGATTCCACCGATTTGAAAATGTCCCAATTGATTTTGGAAAATCATTTGAGATTACCAACTACCACAGAGGAGAGGTTGGCTATTCAAAAGTTGACTCAAACTGTGTCTCATAGGGCAGCTTACATTTCTGCCATTCCCTTGGCAGCTATAGTGTCCCGCGTTAAAGATCAGTACAAGGACGACGATAAAGATTTCGAAGTCGGCTGTGATGGTTCTGTCTTCGAATTCTATCCAGGATTCCAAGCAAAAATTTTGGAAGCTATTCAATTGATTGATCCTTTGAAAGGAGAAAATAAGAAGATTCACTTAAGACTTGCAAAAGACGGAAGTGGAGTCGGTGCTGCGTTGTGCGCCAGTGTTGCTTGAAACTTCTTCTACAACTTTGAAATGTCAACTTGATGATCAGGATAACTTAAAACTCAATGGACTTTATCTAGTTCAATATATATGGTGTATTTCTTTCATTGAATTTCTAATGGATATGAACAACTGGTGTAGACGGAATTTTGCACTATTTTTGGAACTGTCAGGGACCTGCATTCCAGATCAAATCATAATATCCTGTATATACCTGTATATACTCGAAAATTCTACCTACCTGAGAATGCAGATCAAACAACTGTTCAAGAAAGAACCTGAAATCGAGTAACATGTATCTCAGTCAAGGGAAGCTCTGCTCAATTCTAGCTTTCTTCTTGTACCAATGTCTCGCAATCATTCCGGACATCCATGATAGATTGCAGCATCCAGATTCCATCGAAAGCAGTCAAAAGGGACACTTATCTTTACCGAATTTGTTACATATCAATGGTTTGCAAGACCTAGAGTATAACTGGAAATTACTAGGAAATCCCGTTTATGATGTGGGCAGATTGATTTTCAAAGATACGAGCTCCATGTGGTCGATAGCAGGCTTGGAAAATTCTCAGAATGAATGGACAATAGAAATGACATTTCGTTCTTCCGGTACGCTGAAAGAAGATCTTAAGTACGCCAACGAAAACGGATTCTCCTTGTGGCTTATCGACCAAGGGATCCCAACAGACCAGCAAAATTTAAATAATTTCGGTGGCCCTGCCAATTTTGACGGCTTTCAGTTTTTACTAAATAACAAAGAAGTGAATGGCTTAAAAATTTATTCAAGTGACGGTACTCAACATATCACCAACGAATTAAAAAACACACTCGGAAATTGTGCCTTTAATTATTTAGACTCTCTGGTTCCTTTCACTATCAGAATATCGTACTCGAAAGAAAGGAGATGGTTCAAGGTCCAAATAGATAATAATGTTTGTTTTAAAACAGACAAAATTCAAATCCCACAAAATATGGGCGATCTCTCCATAGGTATAAGTTCTCAAACAAACGCACAGTCTTTTGAAGAGTATGAGTTGCTCGGTCTTAACATTTGGGGAAGCCTCACAGCAGATGCAATCGATGATCATGGAATTATGTCAAACGGACACGTTAAAGTTCAACTTACCACAGTTGTGAAAGATTCCGAACCAACTTCATACGTGAACCCCGGAGCCATAAGGGAATCCCTTATGGCCAAAACACAAAAGCACAAAGAAGAGATGGAACGTCAATTGAGAGAGAATGACCTTTCATTTACTTCTTCTTCAAGTAACTTCGATTTTGACTTGAAGGACACTTTATCTAGAATCGAGAATTTGGGAAGTCACATGTCAAAACTTGAAGGTGACACGGATTACAATACAAAACATATACTTTCGCAAATCGAAAGCTTGCAAAATGAGTATCTCAAGCAGAAAGAGGACTTGGAATCCTTACAGGCTTCTTTGAATGACCTTAAATCAACGTTAACACAGCAATACTCTCAAATGTTGGCAGCTTTCTCAAAGCTCAATGAGAAAGTTATAGGTGAAGTACGGGAACAGCATTATGGTTTTTCTGAATTGTCGTCTAAGGTTGATCTTTTGATGTCCAATCACAAGGAAATCGCTCACCAATACGAAAATAGTGCTGTCAAAAGTGAAAAAGAACCCATTAGCACTATGATTTTAGAGGCTTTATTTAAAATATTCTCACTCTCTATTTACGTGGGTATTGTATTTTTGGTCATTATCTACAGAGAGAGGCGTCACAAGCAACACTCGAAATTACTTTGAGATACGAAAGCCTTGTTACATAAATAAATACTGACTCTTGAAAATGCACCTCAGTCTAACGCAATGGTACCATGTCTAATCTTTCTTTCTCTTTTACTTGGGGAGATTGAGCGTTCACTAGTTGGGGATTCAGGAGCTGGTGAATCAAATTTTGTAGCCAAATCTTTCACTGAAGTTTTTCTTCCTAAGGTTGAGATGAACTTTGGTTGAGCAAAGTCAGTGGATGAGGTATCTCCCGAGCTCCCACTATCGTAGATAATATCCTTACGACTTGGTCTGGACGAGACAACTGTCTTTGCTGGTTTTTTGTCTTCAGTAAGCATGGAACTCAATTTTTTTTTATTTGGTGATGTTGATCGTTTCAATGAGTTGGAGGTAGGTTTTTGCGGAGTTGCAGGAGGAGGAGGAGTGGCCGGTCTATTTGCGTCCTTGTCAACACTACCGTCTGCTTCCGAAGAGTGTGATACGCTCTTGTCGTTTTCTAATTGTTTATCATCAGAGACTCCCTTTTTTGTCTTATGTACTGCATTCTGAAGTTTAGATTCCAACCTCGCCTTCGACTTCAGTGAGTCCAGCATACTTTTGTTCAAACCGCTTTTTGTAGAACCTTCTCTACTCAAAGAGTTACTCTTTGAGTTTGGCCTCGTCGAGTTTGCTCTTCTGAGTTCTTTAAAAATGATTTCCTTATGTTCGAAAAGGTCATTAACAAGATTGAATTGATGCTTATCGTTTGAAACACCTAGCGAATACTCCGAGTTTGAAGAGTCCAATTTTGGTCTCAATAACAAATTTCCAAATTCTTTTGACAATTGAGTTTTAAATTCTTGAGCCAAATCAGGATCTTTACTACCAATGATTTGAACCAATCTATTCAAGTGTGTAAGAATGGCATCCAATGTGGCTAAATTGGACTTGGGTAAATCAATGAGGACATTTTGTAATCCATTGACCCTTGCATTGGTCTTTGTGGCATCATTAACCGGATAATTGAGATACAAAGATTTAATAAGATCATAATAGTTGTGGGGTAAAACTGAATCTGGAAGTTCCATGAAATATAACTTCAACAAATTGGTGATAACTATTGGATGAGCCTTGGTTAATGCCTCGTTGATTATCGTGGGGTCTGCGGCATCATTAAGTTGAAATCTCAATTTGTGCACGCTCGTTAGGTGTATGGGCTGAGTCCATAAATTGATTCTCTCTTCGTCATTTTCAATTTCAGGGTAAACTTGATCTAGGTGCGATAAAATGCTTTGGACAAAGATTGGGACAACTTTTCTATCTAACCTGGCCTTTACATTGAGGTCAACGCCGAAGGTCTGCTTTATGTTTGAGTTATAATAATTATCGTAAAGGATGACATGAGGCTTGAACCTGCCGGTTGAATAGTTCTCAATCAAAAACTTTAAGTCATTGACTGGGTTGATTGTCTCCTCCAAAAGTAATAATTCATCACACATCAGTTTCATTGACGTAATCTTATTAGCAAAACTTGATAAAAAATCGAAGGTAACTTTCTTGATTGCCTTCAATCTATCTAATTCACATTTCTGCATGAATGTTAAATGATCCATTATGAGCTCCTCAAATTCACATCTAATAAGGTCGAGATCAACTGTCTTTTTGTAATACTGCGAATCTAGTTGGTTGACTTCGCTGATAAGTTTTGTAAGCTGACTCTTGTCGTTGAAGTCAACGGAATTTACACCAATTGCTTGCTTCATGTCTTCGAAATAGTCTTGAAATTGATTTGCAGCTCCAGCACCGAGTGAAGGATTTCTGGTCAAGCTATAGTCATCAACTATGTGAGCATGCTCAAGTTTGTTCAACTTTGTGATCTCGAAAACTATTGGTTTCCATTGGTAGAAGAACTGGGATGAGTTTATGAAAGACTTACCACTCATTGATCCGATTAACCTAATAAAATTGTTGTTCAATAAGTCTTGGCCGAATGCTTCTGCTTTCGCAATGTTCCTGTTGAACTCGGGCATGTTATCGAGAAGCCATTGAGTGATTGCACTTCCTGTGGTCACATTATGATATGTACCTAAAATAGGAACCTTGTGCGAGCTAATCTCGACGTTAGACAATATGTCACTAAGAAGAGCCTTTAAAGATTTATGATCATACGTGGCACTTCCAATTGTGTAAGTAACACTATTCGCCTCCTCATCAACTTCATCATCATTAACTTCATTTGTGGAATCAACCAGCTTTCCTTCGAGAGATTCTGCGAACTTAATATCTTTAAGTTCTTGGTTCAATTCATCTTCGGTATAATGGGCTTTAAATTCCTCCAACATTCTGCACTTATTAAAATACCTCTTCTGAAGTTTTTCGGATGAAGATTTGACTGCTTTGAAATTCTTGCTCTTCTCAAGAATCACAGATTCGGAGTATTCCACGCGTTGCCTATGTTCTTTACACCACTTAGTGAATGGTTCCAAAACCAAAAGTTGAATGTTTGAGGCCACTTGTAAATGATATTCACCCTGTTTGCTGAAGTTTTCATTGATTTTCTGATAAGCATTTTTAATGGATGACACATAATCATCATTTGCCTGACGCTTGGAACTACTTTTGTTGACTGACTTTTCAATAGACTCCAATTGGGATCCATACATCAACTCCAGTTCCATGCGTTTCGTGAATAACTGAATGAAGTCGTCGTTTTCATTGTTCCCTTGCCTCAATTGTTCAAAGAGAGCCTTGAATCCCACTTCGTAGTCTTGGGTCCAAAAGCTATCTGCAAATGACATGTTGGTCAACTTCGGATTGAGCGATCGGTGATGATAAAGCAAAACAAATTACGTTTACTTGATCTGGATTTCTTTTTCAGGATTTCAGCGCGTTTGTCCGATCAGGCTTTTCTATAAAAAGATACCCGGCTAAGTCTGCATATAATCGCGCAACAGATCCTTGTGTAGGAAATCGGAATGTACTTGTTTCACGCGTAAGTCCAAAAAGGTACATGAAGGTGTAATCAAGTTTCAAAATTGAATATGAAAAATTAGTTCACAATTTGCTGTATAATTAATCGACTACTTAATCTCTATATCTGCGCATATTCTCCCAACCTATTGAGTTGGAATTGGGAAGCTTGATTATCTCAAGTCTGTTTAAAATCTCAAGATTATTCAAGTCCGGATATGTGCTGGTGTAACGAACCACTTTTTTGATTGACGGAATCACCTCGTCGCCCTGCAGCCTCAAGTCAATAGGCACATTTCTGAGTATTTCTTGATGAAACGTAGGCTGAGTGAATTTACTTTGGATGTCTAATTGAGGTGTTTCGGTTGGGATTGGAGGTGGTTTTGCAATATTAAGGTCAGCTTCCTCTTCCGAATGCTCAGAATTGTCGGCATCGGAAGCATCCTCGTCTTCTAGATCTTTCAAAAAATCGTCTCTCTTGTCTCCAAAAGGATCATTGAATGAGGCCTCTAATTGTTGTCTTCTTCGTTTTTCTTCTATCTCTCGTTGCTTCTGTAAGCGCCTCATCTGCTGCCTTTCCTCTCGTTCCTTTACCCTTTCCGACTTTTTCCTAATTTTCTCTTGTCTTTCATTCTCGCTCTTCTGCCATTCCTTGAACTCATTAATGTAAGCTTCCTTGGATTTTTGCTCGGATTTTTCTCTTTGTATAGCCCCTAATTGCTCGAAATCCGTCAATTTAAATTGATAGTAGGTATCCCAAGTTTCATCCGACATTTCCCTGTATGAGTTCACCAACAAGTTGAATTGGACATTACTGTGCAACATTTCTAAGTTGATATAATCCTCAGTATACCTTTTTTGTTTTGCAAGTAACCTATCGACTATTTTCTTGTTGAACTTTTCATGAACAAGGCCCTTCAAGCTTTGATTATAACGCGATCTAGTGGACCGAAGAAGTTGTTTGGATATTTTATGTGAATTATTGATGGGATCTAAAGTCGTTTGGATCTTGTTGATGCGGTTGATAACGGATGCATCTTTATAATTGCCACTCCCGGGGCCTCGATAGTTCTTGGTATAGTAGTATTTATGAAAATTGTTGCTTTCCACTTCTGATCCAAATTGAAGTTTCTGAATATCTTCTGGGACGCTCAACGTCTCATTAAACATGAAAGAAGAATTCGAGGTCTCATTTATCAATGATCTATCAAGCTCTATGTGTGTCCCGGTATTATGATGACTATTACTTGTGATATAATAACTGGGAACCTTGCATAAGTGATTTATATTAAATTCTTGAATGTATCCTTGACCGGGAATGACTGAATCACTTAAGTCAGTAGTATTAACATCAAATGAGTTTGATGCCTTCTTCTTGTTATTTATCTTTTTCACTCCACTATCAGATTCAAGGTCATCTTTGTTGAAATCGACTGATAACTCTGAGTAATCATTGTCTTTATATATAATCTCTCTCTCGGTAAACGTCAATTTGTTATTCGGCAAAAATCTGTACGCATTTGGACTTGACTTATAGTAATTCAACTTCGTCAAGTTATTTAATGAGTTAAAGAAGGAGTGACTCATGTCAATGTTTGATTTGATCAAACCGTAATTTGGAAAAACTTGACTAATGGTGATGCCTTCGTCTCCGCTCGAATGGGAAATCTTGGATTCTGTTGCCCTCTTCGTAGTATCATGTAGGTTTTTTAGTTGTTTGTCCACTGATCCTAAATTAGCGGGCTCATCGGTTTGAGGTGACTCGATATCCATCAAATCAGATTCAGTTTCTGAATCTAAAAGAGCTTCTTTGTTCTCGAGGATGGAATACAATACTGAGAGTTTTGCGTAGTAAAGTTTCAATCGTTTCTCTTTGGAATTGATCATTTGATGTTCGAAAAGTAACTTGTTGAGTTTATCGTCGGACTTGACCAACAATTGATTCATTGAAAGTTTCGTATTCTTCATAATTTTACTTATGAGTTGATATGAGGAAGGGTATCCCCAGAAACTTGATACATCTTTCATTAAAGCAAAATATTCTCCTTGAGCATTTATCCTGAACACAGGAAATCCGAGTTTTTTGACTATTCCTGAGATATCTTCATCACCTAATGTGGCATCATCAGCCAAGAATCTTAATGGTCTTCTTGATACCTGAGCCTTGTCGCGGCTAGATTTTTGAGTAGGTGTAACTACTTCGATGTGCATAGTTGGCGTTTGTTGACTATCACGGAGCGGCCGAATAACATCTGTGTCAATTTATTATATGCAGTACTTGTTTTGGGAATTTTTGTATTTTCAAGACTTCATGGATGCTCGTAGCGATTTTTCAGTCATCGATCCTGCAACGATCAACAATACGAGATCCTGTATGATAAATGTTGAGCTAGCTTATTACACGATATTATAAGAGAAATGAATTTTTATGGAAATTTATCTGTACTTGATGTCTTCATCTTACAGTAATTTTTCGAAAAAGAAGAAAAATTGAACAAATATTAAAAAAAAGGAACTTTTTGACTGACAGGTAACTTTAAGTTGGAATGAAGACTCGAGTCCTGCTTGAGTACCTCGGATCCTCGAAGGTGATTCAATCGTCTCGTAGTTGGATCTTTGTCAGAAAACATAATTTCTCCACAATTCGCATCTCCGAGCGCTCACTTCTATGACCGAGGAACAAATCTGTCGGGGTTAATTTAATCCGGATTCTTCCAGTAAGCAAAATCAATTTGCCGACAAAGAACGTATACTTAGATCTTAGAGCTTTGAATGGCAGTGAACGCCCAGCAGGAATGGCCATTACACTGCTAGAGATCTTACTTATTGTTGCAAGTGGCTATTTCATCACAATTATAACCTGCATATAGACACGTACTGAGGAGATGTTGCCTAGTGTGTAAACTCCCGATACCTGTTCGGTACGCACAAATTCGGACAGAGGAACCGAGCTTCGCATGCACCCCACTTTCAGCTGATATTTTACTATATATGCCACACAATTCCTGGGGTTCAATTTTATTGAGATTCTTTGATATAATCAATTAAACTTCCAACAACTAGAAACAAAAATGCCATTAGTCGAAGATGTTGGTGACTCGATCACCTATGAAGTCAAGGGACGTGTTGCAATTATCACGTTAAATCAACCAAAGAAACTTAATGCTTTGAACGGACCACAATACTTGCAATTAGCTAAGTATGTTGAGGAGGCTGATCGTGAGGAAGGCACAATTTTAACTTTGATTCAAAGTACTGGTCGTTACTTCTCTGCTGGTGCAAATGTTGGGGACAAAGGTATCAGTAACCCTGATCTTGATGCTTCCGACTTTTTCTCAAGAGAGTACTGGTTGGACAAGTTCGTTTCCAGAAATGCGTACCTTGCTGATTTGTTTCACAATCATACCAAGATTTTGGCAGCGGCCGTTAACGGACCAGCTATTGGTTTGAGTGCTGCTTTGCTTGCTTTGTGTGATTTGATTTATGTCAAAGATGAGTCTAAGCTCTTCTTGTTGGCTCCTTTCGCCAACTTGGGGTTGGTTGCTGAAGGTGCTGCATCCGCAACTTTATTCTTGAGATTGGGCTGGTCCAAGTCTGCTGAGGCCTTGTTGTTGGCAAAACCTATCTCTGGGAAAGATTTGAACAAGTTAGGCTTTATCAACAAGTCTTATGATGGACAATTTGAGTCTACAGAAGAGTTCAATGCTCATGTTCACGATGAATTAGTCGCTGCATTCTCCAACTTGCACGAACCATCTATTTTGGAGAACAAACAATTATTGAAGGCTAACAGAGATACTTTGATCACCAGTGCTACCTCAAGAGAACTCATTAAGGGATTGAACAAGTGGGTGGAAGGTGTTCCCCAACAAAGATTCACCAGTATACACCAAAAGGAAATAAAGCACAAATTATAGTCAACTAGAATTTCGAGATTTAGTTATGGATACATAGCGTAAACAACTATACTTGTTTATTAATTGTAAGCATTGCCGTTGTGTCTCTGTTGGCGGCTATAGTAACTCCGGTTGGGACACTACCACTATGAGAATAATGTGGCAGGAAGCAATAGATACCTTGCCACATGCCACCACAGTCCAGAACACAGTTCTGTATCCCCGAAAGTGGTAGGTGCCACAGGATGACAAACTGGGGCTCCTCTTGAGGAGACCACAGTCCGTAAAGTATAAATAGGAGGATCACCGCCCGGTAATTCTCCTCAAGAGAACTACTCTATACTACTCTGAAGTATATACGGGGATAACTACTAGTTAATTTGGAATATACGAAATAGTTATCTAATTCTACCAACCGACCATTCCTATCTAAAGTACGGTCATATATCTGGTCTAAGCTCATAGCTACCTCATCCTAATTAGGCAGGCACGTGATCAGAGTTCACGGGCGGCTAACAGATTAAGAGTCAAAACTTTCTACTACTGACTTACTCAGAAATGACTGCACCTGATGATCCTAATATGCAGGAGGATCATTCCAATGATGATTTAGGTTTGGATACTGCACAGGATGCCCCCCCTACCACTGCTGCTGAAGCAAA
>JAJMGD010000034.1:0-50281 GCA_030568515.1 Suhomyces guaymorum
GTTGAAAGTGACACTTATAGATACCGTTCTAAAAAGCAAAAGAAAATGAAAAAAGAATCTTCCAAGGAATATGCAGAATCAAGAAAGGCTGCTATGGCGGAGCAACGGCGCGCAGTCTGCTCCTTATTTGGTGAAGAACCGGACATTCTTTCCCAAGCCGAGGAGAAGGCTATTGATGCTAAGAGACTTCAAGAGCTCATAAACATTTCCGAAGATTCGAAATTAATTGTTCGTTCTGGATCCCAGAAATATGACTTGGCGGCTCTCACCGAAGAAGAACTCAAAGAGTTCTTGATGAGTCGCTCGCAGCTTCAATTGGAAAAGATTCTGGTATCTTTCAAGAAAAGATTAGATGATTTAAAGCTTTTGAATTATGAAAGAACTAGTCACTATGCTAAGATTGAAGCACGTTTGATCATGGTTGAAGATGAATTCCTTGCAAAATCTAAGGACTGCAAGAAAAAAGGAATCAAAAAGTTCTTCAGCAAGATCATCCATCATTGATGTTCATTCAAGAATAATAGTTCATTTAAGCCACTTATCTTTTCTGCTGCTACTGCTGCTAGGTTCGTTGGGGTCTGCAATAGAAGTTTTGGGGAACTTCTAAATCGCAGAATAGCACATCAATAACGTGCGCCCGACATTGCTGAAATCTTTAAGACCGCCTACTGTTACTCATAAAAAATGAATATGTACTTGCTTGGGGCATCTCCATATTTATTATCGGACAATGAGTAGCTTTGGGGGGATGATCTTAAGCTTTGGTTATAAGAGAAAACGAAAAACTAAAAAAAAAACTAAAAACAAAAAATAAGAATATAAATTTAAAAATCAAAAAAAATCAAAAATAATAAAAAAACATAAAAATCAAAAAAAAAAAAAAACAAAAAACTAATTGGACCCCCATGCCAAATACTGACGGAGTCCCAACTAGGAATGTACGCCAGAGTCTGAGTTGCGGAACCACTCAAGAAATGAATACATGAATAACTTAGTCGCACTATAGAGACTTCTTCGGAGGAAGTTCTTATAGTTGAGGCTCTTTTATATCGTGCTTTCATTTCAACGTGGAACCAGCTCAAGATCGGGAGCGACATATCCTTATTTGGGCTCTGCGGTATGACACGCATGGGGATAGCTCCGGCTCGGTACTGACGGGGCATCACCTGGGAGTGTACGTCAGAGTCTGAGTGATATTTTCATTTCTCGAGGAACATAAATAACATGGTCGCACTATAGAGACTCTGTCGGAGGGTTCTTATAGTTGGGGCACTGTTATTGGTGCTCTATGGAATGGAAATATTACCAGACCAAGAGCGACATATCCTTCTTGATCTCTGCGGTGCGAGAAGCACGGGGTAACACTATTAAGTTTTAACATACCTTTGGCGACTTGTCGTCGAAGTCACTATAGATCAACCAATCTAATCTGTCAAACCAACCAACATAACTTGTCAAACAAACTATTATGATCAAGACTCTCAACAATTCTTGGTTCTCGCATCGAAGAGGAACGGGGAAAATGCGAAAAGTAATATGATTTGCAGCCACTGTAAATCATAGAATATTTGAGGTGATTTTCTTGCTGGGTGAGTTGCAAGGTCTGATGCTGAGTATATATTCTGCTCCTGGGTTTTCATGCTGAGTTCTCTAATGGTTCATGCTGTGCTGCTAAATGCTCCAGCTGAGATTGAAGGTATATTAGTTGGATGCTGGTGTTGAATAAACAAGTTCTTTCCGATGTAGGTCCGGGGTGTTGATGCGTGCAGTTTTGATCTGATGCAATAAAAGGCAAAAGATTGAACAGCTGCGATTGAAGAATCCCAGTAAAGCTTTTTCAGCTTGCTGGTGATCTTTATATTGCAGAGCGTATCTTTCCCTTGGGCGATGTTTATATAGAAATTTGAACAGTGGTGGGAATTTTGGTGAGTCTCTAACAGGGGACTCTCACGGGGGGAATCTGACGGGGGGTATCTGACGGGGGTACTCCAATAGGGAGACTCTCATAGGAGGACTCTCACCGGGGGACTCTCACCGGGGGACTCTCACGGGAGGACTCTCAAGGGGGTACTCTCACGGGGGTACTCTCACGGGGATCCCCGATGGAAGGCCCCCTCAAGGAAACCTCCGCGGGAAGACTCTCTCAGCAGGAGACTCTTTTGAGACGACGCCAATGAGTAGTCTCTCTCAGTGGGAGAATTCACGCGGAACCTCACAGGGAGGATTCCTTAGGAGAAAGTCCCTTCAAGGAGTCTCATGAGGGAGTCTCAAGTGGGCTCTCGAAGGGGGAGACCCCGCAGGAGGGTTCTGACGGGAGAATCACTTCGGGGAACCTCACTAGGTGGGGGGACTCCAAGCTGGGTTCCCTCTAGAAGCTAAGTGAGAGTCTTGGCGAGGACTTCTTGGTAGGGGAGCCCACTCATTGACCCCTCGCAGGAGACATCGCTGAGGGCAGAGGATGAGGAACCCGGAGGAGAAACTTTATGGGAAGATCCCACGTAGAAGAGCACATGTGAATAAATTCAGGTGAAGGAACTCTCGGCGGAGTTAGCTCGCTTGTGGATATACGGGCTATGGCATAAGTCAAAATCCTCCGGCTTCTGGCTTTATCAGCAAAATTGTTCGGGTAGTTCCGGGCATCGAATACCTCTGAATGTTGGAGTATTGCAGATGTAACGTAACACAAGCCCTAGATAATTATCCATTGAAGCACACCTCTTACCATAGTTATCATAACGGATGGTGGATTTCTGGTTTGGTTTTGGTAAGTTGACAGTTAGATTGATGGCTGCAAAATTTGCGGGAACTGCCGCCAGAACTTATCGCGCGAACAAAATTTTGTGCGTGCTATGACGTGCTTAATGATCAGCGTTCCAGAAATACAATAGGCGAATGTTACTGGAGCTCTCGATGATTATCGCTCTTGATTGACATGTGATAACTTCTTGGTTTGACCATACGAATCGAGAGTTTGTGAGTTGTCAAAGTGAACTAATATTTGAATTTCAAGAATACTGTCGATTTGTTCGTAACGAACGTCTTGGGTTTTAGTGCCTTTTTTCAACGGCAGCGGCCGCGAAAAGGTCCATTCATTTTCTCTGAGAACACTGGAAAAGGACAACGAGTTCTGTAATAATCCAAATTTCTGTCGAATTTTCAGTAATATTAATTGATCAAAGAAAAAGTGTTATAGGCATTTTTCTGTTCTAGTGTTATTATTCTCTCCATCTTCATGAGTTAATACAATTACTTCGTGGGTACTTGTACTAGATTCAAATATTCAAGGTTCATTTGGGTTACTCAATACTATACATTCCAAGTATCTCCCAATGAATCTACCCTCTCGTACCAAACCTACTATCCTCACCCGATATTTCTCCAATTATCCTCCCTAGACTGGTTCTCTTACTATCCTCACTAAAGTCTAATTCGGATCCGAGATTTTCGCACCATATTCATTCGCACGAAATTTCATCTCCACTATTCATCTCCACTATTCATCTCCAGTATTCATCTCCACACCATGTCGACCAACCCCATTCTATTCCACGTTCGAGACTACCGAGGCGCCACCATTGAAGACTTGGATATCAAGCCGGCCATATCCATCAATCCATCTACTCGTCTTCACGATGCGTTGGAGATCTCCTTCGAACACGAGTTCACCTTCTTGCCTGTGATTCACGAAGCGAACAGGAGACTTTTAGGAGTATTAAACCTCGAAGAAATCAAAAAAAATCCACAAAAGATCACAAAGTCATCTGTCGAGCCTATTACCAAAAACTATATGATCTGGTTCCACCAAAAGGCTAGAGAAAATTACGAAACAGAAGCATCCACCAAAACCGCCAATACTCCCTTAAATAGCACCATAATGCGTCCTAAAACAGGAAGAGGTAAACGCTACTCAGTGTTGACTCCTTTGAGTCCTCTCGAAGACTTGGCTAAGTTCTTCAACGACGGTCAATATTTCGCTATTGTTACCAACGACAAGGGTAACTTTGTCTACGGAGTGGCCACTCCCGAGGACTTGATTCGGTTTGAAAACTCCAGGCCCAAGCTCTAGGCTACAAATTGACGAGCGAAGCGAATCAATGATCGAATCAAGATAAATCAAGAAAAAGCTTCATGGGGATATGAATAACAAAATTTTTGAATATAAATCAAGATAGCACTTTATGAAACGAATATTTATTAACTCCGACGACTTGACTCGGTATGAAAATCCAGGCGCAAGCTCTAGGCCAGCGGGCTGCCTAGCGTCAATACAGAAAATAGGAACAATTTACAGAAAATAGCATCGAAAATGAACCTTCTTTTTGTACAGTATAAAAATTGCATAGGAAATGATACTTTTATCTTCTATAATCAAAGTAGCATCGATAAAGATCCTTTATTTGTCAATCTACAAAAAGATGAACCTTTTGGTCGCCCTTTTTAGTCTTAAAATATTGAGAATAATATATTTTAAATCTGCGCCGGGCCATCTAAGTAATAACTTTTGTGTTAAATATATTCCTCCAATTCATATTTGACTTCTAATACCTCTTAAATCTCTAGTTTTGTTTCTTATTGAGGAATTTCCAACACTAATTTACCGGTGGTCTTACGAGACTCCAAGGCCTTGGCGGCTTCGAGATAATCACTCAATGGATAAGTCTTCGAGATACCAAAGTCCAAGTTGCCGTCCTCAATCTCCTTGAAAAGAAGCTTAGTATAGAAGTCCCATTCTTCCTGAGTAACAATAAAGTTATTGATCAGCGGTCTCGAAAGCTTGATATTTTTTGCACTCAATTTAGAGAGTGGCACTGGTGGTGGAGCGCCCGAAGCGTAGCCGAAACAGACTAACGAGCCCTTTCTGGCCAAAGAAGCCAAAGAAGTCTCAAAAGTCTCCTTACCAACTGAGTCGAAACTGACTTGCACACCTTGACCTCCAGTAATTTCCTTGACTTTGGCAGTAATATCATCGGTGTGATGGTTGAGCAAGTAGTCCGCACCAAGCTCCTTAGCCATCTGTAATTTTTCCGGGGTTGAAGCCACTGCAATAACGTGAGCGCCTCTCTTGTGTGCAAGCTGGACAAGAAGTCTACCCACACCTCCAGAAGCGGCCCATACCAAGACGTAGTCGCCCTTCTTAACATCGTAACTCTCGTGCAAAAGCGTCAATGCGGTCAATCCTTGGTTGAGCACCGCTCCGTAGACTTTGAGCTTTTCATCTGAAATTTTGGGGTCAAGAACCGAGATTTTGGGCAGTGATTCTGACAATTTGGTGTACTGGGCAAAAGTGCCTACTGCCAAGTATACCACCTTGTCACCCACCTTATACTTGGAGACCTGGTCGCCAACAGCTGCGATTTGGCCACTGGCCTCTCTTCCGAAGACATAGGGAAGTGGCACTGGATAAAGCCCGCTTCTGATGTAAGCTTCGATGAAGTTGACTCCGGTGTACTTGTTCTTGATCAAGATGTCGTGGGGGCCCAAGCTTGGGACTGGGAAGTCGCTGTACTTGACATTGCTGTAGTCATCAGCCACTTGTTCGAAAAAGACTGCTTTTTGGGTCGTAGGAATGGACATCTCTAATTCAGACGAGGAAGTTAAACGAATTGATGGAATTGAGGGGGCTGTTAGAATTGACGGAATTGAGTCCCTTTATATAATGGACCACTCGTAAATGAATGTAATTAGGGGCGATTATAGGGAACTGTCACCAACGGGGTAGTTATTATTAGGGGCAATTCTGGGGAAATGTCAGCGCGCGCCACAGTATTAGTAACGAATTTTGACAGAAAAACGGAATTTTGAAGCCTGAAAAAAGGGTACGAGAATGTATTGAAGCCGTTGAAAGAAGGAAATGAGAACGATTTGAAGCCATTGAGCAAAAAGGACGAAAGTGTATGATGAGTTTATTGTCAACAGAATCGACTCTCGAGGGTTGCCGCCGTTGCGGGGCTGTTGTACGTCAAGATCATGATGACGCGATTAGTCAACTCGAGACAATGCGGCAAATTCCGCGCCGCGCAATGCGGGTCCTGGCTACAATTTTGACAGAATTGATGACAAATTTCGAGTAATTGATTTAGATGATATTCCGTTGAGAATTGAGTGACAGAATTAGTAGGATCTGCTAATTGGCTTATTGGAAAGTGGGGTTTTCGAGTATTAAAGTTTTGAAACGAACACGCACTTAGTAATGCCAATCAGAGAAATCTGGATTAGCAAATTCCATAGCTCAAATCCATAGTTCAAATGTGAATGAAGAAACAGAAGGTCAATTCTATATTTTTTCACGATAGAACCAGTCTTGCGAAATCTCTATATCCTCTTGGACCCTCCCGATTCGAACCAAGTTTGGGTTTTCTTGTTCAGTTGTATCTTCATCCAAAGGAGTCAGTTTAGTCTTGAATTACTCGTTTATATTGTTCTTGCCATTTTTGGTTTTCATTTTCTTTTTTCCTTCCTTTTTGGCTTTTCGTTGTATTCTATGTCCTTGATAATCCCAAACTTTCTATTTTATTAGCATTCACCATTTGATTATCTCATCAATTCGAGTAATTTATTCCCTAATTGTTTAAAATCATTTGCTTGATTCACTCATTGCTTCGCTTAGCTCATCAATTCGCTCATCACTTCCGTCCCTTCTTTTTCGGCTTAGGAAGCAAATTATTCGACTTGGCATTTTCCGCCAATAACCGCTCCACTTTATCACCGTGTCTCACCTGTTGCTGGTGTCCGTTTGCATCTTCTTTGTAAGCATACGCCACATTAACCCTGGAATTCATCAAGCTTGAGCCGTCCATCTTCTCGATTACGTAATCACTGGTACTAAAATCATCAAAAGTCAAAAATGCATAACCTTTAGAACGCCCTTCGTCGTCCCTTTGCACCACAGGCGGTTTGATCAATACGCCAAACTTAGAAAATGTGTCTTGCAAAAATGACTCGTCGATCAATGGATTTAAATTGTTCACGAAGAGCTTGGCTCCCACATCCACGTAGGCCAGGCCTGTCTGTTCTGTACCCTTTCCGGACTTCAGCAGCTCTGTTTTCTTGAGTTTCAATGTTTTTCCGTAGAGCCGTATCCCTCTGAGAATGTTCATTGTGTATTCGGCATCTTCGACCGAACGGAACTCGACGAATCCGAATCCCTGATGTGTCTTTAGCACTCTGTCTTTGGGCATGTTCAATGATTTGATGGGTGCAAATTGGATGAAAAGTTCGTACATGAGGACCTCTGTTACCTGGACATCCAAGTTCCCGAAGTAAAGGGTTGCTCGGTGGTTCCGCTCCGAGTCTGCCGGTTTCTTGAAGGTGCTGGCCATGATATGATTGAGGTACAAGTTGTAATCAACAGTTAAGAATCGCGATGATTATATCGCGTCGTGCGCGCACCGATGAACCCCAGATCCCCAAGGTGTCCCAAGATCCGTACATTGTAGTGTAGAATTGGCAAATACTTTCTATATTGAGTATCGTAAATCTGCCACATCTGGTAAATAGAGTCTATAAATTTTTGAAGTTATAAAAAAAGTAAAATTAATGATTTCAACAGTAAGAATCAAATTAATGAATTAACAGTATAATGAGTAGTTTATTAGATATTGTATATCTATGTAAGTTATGGATGACTAAGGCCATCATGCAGATGTTTGAGCTTTGAGCTATGCAAATTAAATAACGGATTGAGTATTTTGGGACTCTTGCGAAGGAATATTGTCTTGGGATTCAGTTTCAATAGGGACCTTATCTTCCGAAAGAGTTTGAGTTTCTGGCAAGGTTACCTCTTCAGTTCTAATTTCAGAACCTTCAACATCTTTCTGAGCGTCTTTAACGTCATTTGGGATTTTTGAACCTTCAAGGTCTTTCTGAGTGTCTTCAGTTTTGATTTCAGAATCTTTAATGTCTCTCTGAAACTCTTCACCATCTGGTCTCTTCGAGGAGGACTCTTCTGGAGCACCGTCGCTATCGCTGGAATCAGAATCATCAGAATCATCAGAACTTGATGTATCTGAATCCAGATCCGAGTCTGAACTCGATTCTGAGCTCGATTCCTCGATATGGTAAGCTTCGGTCTCTGTGACGACCAAATCGCTTGGGACTTCTCCATTCTTGATATAAATTGTTGGATACTCCAAAACGATTAAATTCTTTAAACTCTCCGAAATATTAATATTTTTATTCAATTCAATCAAAGACAATTTCAGTTTGTCTTTGCTGAGTACATTTTCCAAATAAAATGACAAGGTCTCTTTTTCAACGGTGACATGAGCACTCAATATGTTCATTGGGACGGCATCTTTAAGTATCAAATGTTCCTTAAGTCTATAACTCAAAAAGCGGGATAATTCGTCATTTTGCTCCCCTAAAAGCACCCATTCCACCGTCCAGATATAATTCTTGGTTTTCTTATCGTAACCGGTCTTATTCGACACTGATCTATGCATACCGCCAGGGAGTTGTATGACAAGCGTATTCTCTCTTTTCAAGGTGGTTGGTGGATTTTGAGGGAATATTTCGTTAACCACACCCACCCGCTTATCATTAGTCTCTTGGCTGGACTTGAACCTCTTATTTGGTCTGTTGGCGTTATTTCCAGGCCCATTTCTGAACACATTTTTGGCGTTGAGTTTGACGTCAGACTTCCCTAACTGAATGTGTCTATCCACATTGAGCAAGAAATTATAGTCTCTGTTCAAATGGGAGGGGTCTTTGGTGAAATCGTTCCGAGCCACGAATTTGGTCTGGTCTTTCAATCCAGAACATTCGGTCTGTTTCTTGTGGCGCCTGACACATTCGATGGAGCAGGTTTTGGTGCCACACGCAGGACAGGTGTATTTGGAGTCGTTAATGAAGCATATCGAGCACAAGGACTTTTCGGTATCCATTAATAATGAGTTGATGAGCGAAGCGAATCAATGAGTGAATCAACTATGCGATTTGAATATTTGATTTAAATATGTGAAAAATGAGCGGATTAATGCGTAGAGTGAAAATTTGTTCAATAATTTCTAGAAGCCTTAAAGGATGCTCTTGTAATTGCTTTAGAACTCTTTTGGAACCCTTTTGAATCCTTTTAGAATCGCTTGTAATCGCTTAGAATGGCTGCGATGCTCTTTTATCTATACCATATCTGTTCCTCTTTTTACGCCGCACGCAGTATTTCTGGGCACTAATATCGCGAGACTAAAAGATTTCTGAGATATGAATTTTTCAGGCCTTTAAATCTCAGGTTCTCCATCTTTAATTCCATGTTTACCGGTACCAAAAGAGGCCTCGTGGCCCAGGCCGGCCCCAGCTTGGCCAGATTCAAGTCCAAAGTCAGACTCCCCGAGAAAATAGCCGTGCAGTTGTTGAAAAACGTGCCCAGCGTCGGTGCTGCTGGTGAGATCATAAGAGTAAGACCCGCATACATGAGAAACTTCTTACACCACAACAACAGAGCCGCTTATATCGTCAAAGGCGAGGGACCCAGAATTCCGATTGTGGAGCGTTCTATCGTCGTCGAGACCCCAGAAACCATCATTGAAGAAACCGTGGAAGTCAAACCAAAGGTTATCACTCCAGAAAAGACCAGAGCAGGTGCCATGTCTTTGGACGAATTGTCCAGTCTTTTCAACACGATGAAGAACAAGAGAAGCAGACAACCAGCAACCCAAGACCAGGCCTTCACTTCGGGCTCCGAGGTTTCTTACGTCTTGTCCGAATTGAAGGAAGCCATCCCAAGCCCATACACCATCCAGAGCGAGTTCCCAATCACCAAGGAATACTTTGCTTCTGCGATCTTCAACTTGTCGGGTACTCAGGTTCCAGCAACTGCGCTTAAACTCGGTAAAGACAAGGACTTCTTGAGTGAAATCACTGAAGCCGGCAAGTACAAATTGATAATATCATCTCCAGCTGAGAAGGCTGCCATCACCATTCCATTGGTTGTCAACTAGGCAGCTCCAATGTACTGTACATACTGTAAATACAAGATAAATTAAAAAACGAAATTAAGAAGAATTGAAAATGTAGAGAAATATATATAAGAGTTACACGATTTCAGTGATTTTGAGTCATTTCTACACTATTCTAACATCCCTGGTGATCATTAGACTCTCTTTGGGCTCTTCTTGCCAAATACAAACCAAAAACCCATACTCAAGTTAACTGAAACCTTCATGGGTCGTGTGACTTTTCTCACGTGCCTTGGTATCAAAATTTGAATGATCGCAAAAGATTCACTCCCAAATGCCTTCTGACTTCACGTATACGGCTGCAAAGTCCTCACGAATAACCAAAAAGCCCGCATTGGGCTCTCCCATCAAAAAGCTTCTGAAGGGCTTGAAATATTTTCTGGAGTCGCCAAAACGGGCCCAAAAAGTGACTTTAACACCTCCCGGTGGTACAAACACCAGCACACCTAGCCCCAAAACCACACAAATTGTGGAACAGTTGACAGTTCAAGACTATAACGTACAGCTAGACTATCAGCTCTCGTCTCAGGATGATATAAAAGTGGGAATTGACACGATTTTGGCCAATCAGTGGTCGGAATCGTCTTCATTGAATCAGAGATATCACGATAATTCCACCAAAAAAGCGCTTGGCTTCAATATGGAAGAGCTTATGTTCTCACTCAAAGGTCTAGGACTGAGTTCGAAAGCCGATATCATGAAATATAGGACCGGACAGTTTCCCAAGGGACTCGTGACAACCACACAATTATATTCAATGTATGACCATCATGGGAATACTTTCGTGGACAGAAACATCGAAATCGAGGTCAGAAAAGGCGAATTGAGAAAATTTGTCATCACGAACGCTTCGCCAGTCATCCTGAACAATCCACAGAAATTTCAACACGGCAGAGTGACTTATGGCTTTGAAAATGTGGAAATCATCTGTAAGTCAAAATCGTATCTTGAGATAATAGATCGGCAGATAATATCTGTGGAAGAGGAGATCACTGAGGAGATGGCACAGACACAGAAATTGAAGAAAATGGTTCAAATTGAAGCACTTAAGAAATTCAGACAATACATTGTGGCCAATCCTACAGCATTATTCATCAATAATGACAGTACTTTGGACAAGAAAAATAATGACAGTAATTTGGATAAGGAAAATGGTAATATTTTGAACAAGGAGGAGATGTCGGTGTTAGTATCATACGGCTTAGTCACTTTGACCTCGAACCACTTGAACGAGATCGAGTCTCACCAGTACTCCATTTCTTATCCTGCTTGCGGCACCTTCCTCAAATTGATAAATGCTGGAAGAGTCTGGTTGGTCAAATTATTAAGTAAGAACAAGTATAAAGAGAGTTTGGAGGAGACGATTATCACGAAATGGGAAGGTACGAATTTCAACGGCACTTGCAAATTGAACAACTTTAGAAAACCCTTCTATGGGTATGAACTTAGTTGGATTCTAGCAGATGCGTTGGGAGTTGGAATGATAGAAGTTTTCAACACTCCAGTCGGAAGAGGCTGGAGATTGACGGGTAAAGTATAAAATGTAATATTACAGGATAGGAAAAATTGATATCAATATATAGGGATCAAAAATTAGTTTGATATAGGGTTATAGGAGTAAAATTAATAATCAATAGGCTAATAGGAATTATAACTGAAATTCTTCAAAGATGGGATTTCAATGAAGTTTCAAATTTGGAAGAGCCTCAGTATTATTTGAATAAATGAGCAGATTTTATATGGTAAAAAGAATCATAATCATTTCCTTTGTAATGCACACTGAAAATCAGGACAAAAGGTGTGCTACATGGTAACCATCTGGCCCATTAGAATTAATTCATTCTACATTTCGATTTCTGATTAATACGATTAAATCTCCTAATTTTCAAATTATACGATTGGTCTTTTAAATTTCAAGTTGTACAATATTAAAGTCTTTTGAAGTTCAAATGATAGGATACTAAAGTCATTGGAGATGGCTCTAGAAAAACCCAAACTTCTCTATTCACTTACTGATTTACTCATTGATTCGCTTCGCTCATCAATTCGTTAATCAATTAGCTTACATACGAAGTCTAGACTTCTTTTGTTGCTTCTTCTGTTTCTTTTCCAAAGCCTTCTTTTCCAACTTTTCTTGCTCTTCTGGAGACAACTTTCTCAACTTTTCTCTTTCTTCTCTTCTGAGTTGAGCCTTTTCAGCAAGCAATTGTTCCTGCTTCAATTCTTCCTTGATCTTGTTGATCTTGGCAACTTCGACTTCTCTGGCCTTGACGATCTTCTTAAGAGCTTCCGACTTGAAAGTGATTTCCTTGGCAGCCAACTTGTCGACCAAGTTGAAGATGGAGTCCAAAATGGCGTTCAATTGGGTCAAGTTGTCCTTGTTGTTGGTAATAGTGGTAGAAATCACAATTCTTCTTCTAGGAATCAAGTCGTTCAAGTTTTCAGGCTTTTCGGTTGGCTGGTCGGTGAAAGCGATGAAGTTCAAGTAAGAAGCGGTTTGAACGGTCAAGGCTTGTCTCAATTCAGGGGTGGTGATCTTCTCTTGAAACTCGTTAATTTCAGACATGTAGACGAAAGATTCAGGCAACTTGGCAGAATCAGAGGTCTTGGTCAAAGACAAGTAGTAGTTGAACTTTCTGAAGTCGTTCATTCCCATCTTGGCGACAATGGCAGCGATGAAGTTGTCGTATTGTCCGTCCTTGCTTGGAGTGATCACAATCTCAACCTTGTCAACTGGAGCGACAATTGTCTCGGTGAAAAAGGACATAGCGTATTCCAAACCCCAGACAAAAATGTTGTGTCTAGGGATCAATCTGAAGGTGATGTTGACCTTGGCGATGTTGGTTCTACCGGTGGCGTAGGAGGAGTAGTTTTCGGAGGAGTCCTTGACATAAAGCTTGTCACCAGAGATACCGTATTGGAAGAAGTTCTTGGTGAAAGAAGGCTTCAAGCCGTTGAGGTATCCGGTAACCAAGTTACGGTTGTAGATATCACCGGCCTTGTAGAGAAGAATGAAACAGAGGGTGAAACAGAGGGTGAAGATCTCGACTTGCCAGTCGTAGAGCGCCACACGCTGGAAGAAGGTGAGGGAGAGTAATTCGTCCACGGTGTAGTCGAGGTACTTTTTGGGGCTGATGTTAGTAAAGAACGAATTGATGAGCGAAGCGAATCAATGATAATCAAATGGTGACTATTGATAAGCGAAGTGAATCAACGAGTCAATGAGTGAATCAAGTAAGAAAGTCTGGCTTTTGAGGGAATCAAATGACTGGTAATAAAGTCAGGCTTTGATGACTGGTGATAAATTCTGGCTTGACTGGTAATAAAGTCCGAGTTTTGAAACTGGTAATAAAGTAGCTTGGATGTGTTGATCTGATTCAGACTTCAATTCAAGGTACCTTCGTCAAACTTCTAGACATCATACCAGTAATAACCAGATACCATTCAGATTTCCAAATGAGTGAATCAAAAAATCAAAAGACATCAATGAGATTTAGAATTCCTACCAACAGTATCTTAGTAGTATGGTAATCCACACTTCAATGTGGTATCTTATTGATTCTCCTCCATACCATTCAGATTACCAATGATATCTTACTAGTACTTCCAAACTTCAAAACTCAGAGAAATGATCAGACTTCAATATCGGAGATCCTCAGTGGAATACTTACCCTTCTTCGGAGACCTTGCCGCCGACAAGGCCGATGGCTGCCAACAATGATTGGTACATTTTGATGGTGGTGTTGGTTGAAAAATTCGTCCAATTTCGAGCGCCACAAAAAAGGTGGGGACAGATCGTCGAAAATCGATAATGCGAATACGAGCAAAGGAAAGTGAGTTAGACCAAATGGCTAGAATGGCTAAAATGTACTAAAATGTTTTATGAAAATGGAAATGGTGGAATTAAATTGAAGTCTCCTTTCTATTATCATTTCTGGTTTCGAATAGCTTCATAATTATTATAAATATTCGATTGTTAGGCATTGGAGAATTGTAAAGTGTGCTCGTAAATTTGGCCGCGTGTAGATCGTAAAGTCCATATTAATTTGGTGTAATTGTATGAGGTTAAGGCGTAAAATCGACTAGATTCTTGACTAATAATTTAACTGGCATCTTATTACATTGTGCTGATGTACCTTTAGAAATGTTTATGGTAAAGGTCTTGTTTTGAACATCCTCTTTTGAAACATTACACTTTTCTGAATATTTTCTTAATTTCCACAAAATCTACATTTATGGTTCATTGCATTAGGACGTTTCTATTACTATACATCTAGTTCACCCTCATACTACTTTCTCTTCTCTTAAGCAGTAACCCTTCCAAGTAACCTTCTCTCCTTCTAACTAGCTACTTCCTCTCCTTCTTTCTCTTCTTTCTTCTACTTTCTCTTCTTTTGAGAGGGCTCTTCTTCCTGGGTCTGGGCCTGGTAGTTCAACATCCCCTCTTGCACCGCGTTACGGACAAGGTCTCTCAAGCCCTCTTCGGGATTTTCACTGTTCAATATACTCTCGATCTTCTTTCTTCTCTCTGCCAATTCTTCCTCGGTGAGTTCTTCGTCCTGCTTGCTAGGATCGTTTTCAAGCGTGTATCTGATCTCGTGGCCGTCAATGGTTCCTGGAGCAGGCAAGGAGTCCACAAGATCATTTGCATCAGAGACACCCGAATCTTCAACACCCCCGTGGGCCAAGGTTCTCAAGTAGTCCACGACCTCTGGAAACTCATCTTCCTCTTCAATGTATTCCAACGCAGTCAACCCGTCGTTGTTCTTGATCTTGTAGTCAGCGCCTAGCTTGTTGACTAAGTATTGGGCAGTAGCCACGTCTTCCACGTGGTGCAATGGCGTGTCTCCTTCAGCGTCTTGCACGTTGACATCACCCTTGTGATCTATCAAGTACTGTAACAAGTCCACATGGCCATAGGACGCGGCAGCGTGGATTGGGGTGTATCCGTTGGGGTCTTTGGCGTCGGCGGCAAACTGGCCGGAGCTGACGTATTTTTCGACCACTTCCCGCTGGTTATCGGCGGCGGCAACCCAGATATTGACCATTTTGAGTATGGGATGAGATGAATTTCTGCTGCCAAAAATCAAATATAAATCTGGTGCGAACGTTAAAAATGGCGGTGGAAAGCCTGGTGCGAAGGAATTAGGAAGCGAGGGAATGTGGAAGGATTATAGGGTAAATTGGCGCAAACTATAAGCTAGTGTAACTACTTATCGTTCTTCTTATTTGCAGAGATTTGGTGGTAAAATATGGAAGTTTATAAGGTAAATCTAGGGAAGATTTCGATTCAGAGGTAGGATATATGGTGGATTATTTCGCGGTAAATTGGTGCGAACTTCAGCGGTAAAATATAGTGGAACATTCATTTCTGGTTTACTGATCCATATGACTACCCCTGATAAAGTTACAGTATCGCCGCCAGAAAAGCTTAGCGGCTTCGAGTGGTGGAGACGCTCCTTGCAGTACCGTACCGGCCTCGGACTCGACGAAACCGAAAAGCGCCAGTTTGAGGTCGATTTCCAGGCCAAACAAGCTCCCGCCAGATGCGAACTGTGCAACGAATGGAGAGACTGGATGCTCCAGTATTCGCCGTCCGTCAACTTCATGATGGACCACGTCCGCAAGCTCAGCAACGACCCCGCTGCCATCAGCAAAAGCAACATCATTTGTGACGTTTGTGACGATATGAAGGGAGGAGGCTTCCACCCAGACGTTGGGATCTTACTTTGTTCCAATTGGATCCGTTCCAAATGGCAGTTGGAAGACATCTTGACCCACGAATTGGTGCATGCTTACGATTATCTCAAATTCGATGTCAATCTTCAGGACTTGAAGCACCACGCGTGCACCGAGATCCGGGCCTCGATGTTGAGTGGTGAGTGTCGTATGTTCAATGAGATTCAAAAGACTGGCTTGGGCAACTTTGGCAGCAAATTCCAACTGTGTATCCGTCGGCGTGCAGTCTTGTCGGTGAGTGCCAACCCGGTCTGTAAGGATAAGGAAGAGGCCGAAAAGGTGGTGAGTTCGGTGTGGAACTCGTGTTTCAAGGATACCCGTCCGTTTGAGAGAATCTACCGGTAAAATCATAAAGAAAGAAAAATGAGAATCACCGTTAGAATAGGAGGAAGGAAGTGTGTTTGAGAAAATATACCGTGAGAGTTACAGGAGAAGAAAGGGTATTCGAGAGAATATCCAGTAGAGAAAGATGTTCTTCTATTTGATCCTCCAGATAGTTATAGGAAAACGTCATTTGATGATTTCTATTCGAGAATGGTTGAACTTCATCCGAAAAATTCTTATAGAAGACCTTCGAATAATGTTGATTTGAAAGCGAATCGAGTGGAAACTTCAATAAGAATTTTGGTGATTCTTTAGAAAGCTTGGTGATTGCAAAGGTTTATTTTTATGTTCGCCAAAAACAACAAGATTGGCATATTAGCTTCAAAAGTAGGAGAAGTTCTCACATGTACATAGAGACCAACGTCAAAAATAAATATTCATATAAGTAGTGGAGTTCATAATAGTGAAACTTCATATGATTGAATAGCCCATGAGAATTCTCTCCAAAGAATTTATTCCACTAGCGTAGTTCAATTATCAGAAACGAAAGATAATTAATTTCGGATATTCAATTGTTAGAGCCGAAAACTACATTACTTTTTGGATACTCGTTAAAGCTGACTTAATCTACCCGCACTTTCCATCTGTCATTGAAATTATCTCAGAGGTTCCAATGATTAATCTTTTCTTACTTGTCTTCTAAAACTATTTACTTGAATGATCAATTAGATCATTCCCCCAATTTTTGATTTCTATTACTTATCTACTGTCTTGTGCCCGAGTTCCCCTTAATGTTGGAGTTTGAGTTTTCTCTTGCTCCCATATGACTTCTTCTCATGACTTCTAGACCCGGAAGTCGCGGCTCTTTGTTGGTCACAATAGCTTTCTAGACTTTGTCATTTTGCCGATCTCCCTAACGCTGGTTGCGGCAAGTTTCGGCAGCTTTATTCAAGCCAATAAAATTAGCTCATTTTGCCTCAAGACCACTAAATGATCGATTTTTCACCGGTTACGTCATTTATCATAAGCCAAGAGACTCATCGAAAAAATCATCTTCACTATAAGAAATAAAATAGGCGAATGCAAACGAAGAATCAGCAAACTCTCACCCCACTTCCCCCCTCTCTTGTCATCAATGTTCCCTCTTCGTCGTCACGTTTCTTCTCCCTCTTTCTCCCATTTCTCCCTTCCATTCTTTTCTTTCTCAGTTCTGATTATGCCAAATGCGTCCGTAAAACTCCGCGCCGCCACCGCGCGGTTCACGCGGGTAAGCCACCTTATTCTTGCAGCAAACGTGTGGATGGCCGTTGGAACAGTTGCATTAAAAAAGCATTCTCGGAACAGGATAAGCAACCTCCCCGCAATTTCGCCGAAGCCGATCCATAAAGCAACTATAAGTACGCAGCGTCTCGCCGATCGTGAATATACGCTATCCTAACCACCGCATCGTTTCCTGTGGTGTCTAACCCCTGTTTGTTCCACCCACCTCATCGTCTGGAACACCCCTGTGTGCACCCCATCCATCACCCCATCATACCCTCACCCCATAGCATTCTGCTTGCACCCCATCCTTAAAAGCACCCTATCTTCGCTTAAGCGTCTAACTACTCAATTGTTGTTACTTCACACTTGAGCGTCTAATTATTCAATTGCTGCTCTTCACTCTCATCAGCGTCGACTACTGGTGTTCTTCTTACATCAGCAATTACCAATTGGCTTCATCCATCTGAATTATTGTTTCCACGCTTAGATCAGCCTAGCTCCTCATATTGTTGTTTCTCTTCCATCTAGTCGATAACCATTGGAATGATGCACAGAAGGACCAACACGTTGGACAAGCTCACCATGCTCCAGGATAGGAACGATGGCCGCCGAAGCTCGCTCATCATCGATGGCCAATACGCCGACTCCACCAGCTCCGACTCCGAAGCCTCCGAAGATTTGAGCTCAGAGGCGCTTGTGATCGATTCCACCAACCATACCCGAATCTCCAAAGCCTTCCATGACTTGAACAAAGAGTCGGTCTACAGACTCAGAAAACGCAAACACCACAAGGGCGTGGTGATGCAAGAAGTCACCGACAAGGATGAAAAGGATCCTTTGCCCCGTGACAAGTATCTCTCTCGCTTTGGAGATATCAAATTCTACACCGTTTCCAGTACAATCTTCGATACCACCCAATTCAAGGAGTCCTCGCTGTACGGAGTATACGTGCTATTCTGGTACGCCATTGCGTTTTGCATCTTCAACACCCTTGTGCACTACTACATTGATAATGACCAGTCCAAATCCTTCGTGGACTGGCCCATCGTGCTTCTCTTGAGAAAGGATCTCTTCAAGGTTGCTCTCACAGACTTGGCGATGTACTTGGCATCCTATAATGTCTATTTTATCCAGTTTTTCGTGAAACGTGGTTGGTTCCAGTGGCACACTGTGGGATGGCTCTTACAAACCATATACTCCATCTGGTTTGTCTCCTTCTTCTACTTTGTTCCATCCGCATCGTGCTTGAACTACGCATGGATCGCCAGGATTTTCTTGGCTCTTCATAGCTTTGTCTTTCTCATGAAAATGCATTCCTATGGCTTTTACAACGGCTACTTGTGGAAAATTAAAAAAGAATTGCTTTATAGCACTTCCTACCTCAAGAAATTGACCGAAGGAACGGCCAAGCTTCCAGAAGGGTTCGATCGCGAAAAAACCTTGCAATTGTTGAAAGAAAGTATAGATTTTTGTGAGTTCGAATTGGACTCACAAGCTTATACCGTCACAGTATCAAAAGATGGTGTCGAGTATAAACCCAAAAAAGTATTGCAATTCCCAGATAACATTTCCCTTTTCAACTACTTTGAGTTTTCGATGTTCCCAACCTTGGTGTACACGTTGAACTTCCCCAGAACTCCCAAAATCAGATGGCTGTACGCCTTAGAGAAGATTTGTGGTGTATTCGGAATTTTCTTCTTGATGATTGCAGTCGGTCAAAAGTGGATCTATCCTTTGGTGCTTGAATGTCACAAGGCGAAACAGGAGCTTACCGGTCTTTCAAAGTTTTACAGGTTTCTCTTGCTCTCCATGGATATGATACCCGCATTTTTACTCGAGTATCTCTTGACGTTCTTCATCATTTGGGACGTGACATTGAATGCAATTGCCGAGCTCACCAGGTTCTCAGACCGTGATTTCTACGGACCTTGGTGGGCTTGTACTGACTGGGGTGAATTCAGCCGGATCTGGAATGTACCTGTCTACAAGTTTTTATTGCGTCATGTGTATCATTCGTCCATCAGTGCATTGCATTTGAACAAGGCACAAGCAGCTTTCGTGACATTTTTCATCTCTTCAGTTGTCCATGAGTTTGTGATGTATGTGATCTTCAAAAATCTCAAGGGCTATTTGATGTTGGTGCAAATGCTTCAATTGCCGATGATTATGCTTACCAAGACCAGCATTTTGAGAGACCGGAAAGTGCTTGGGATTGTCATCACTTGGTTTGGTTTTTTTGTTGCTCCAAGTTTTATTTGTACTTCATATTTAATTTATTAGAGACTGGCTTTCCATCAGATTAAAATGATTGTCAATTGATTCAATTATGATAGATACATATTCAATGAATATTCACCAGAATACAAAGTGGTTAATTCAGTGTAAGTAGAAATCAACCTGGTGTCAAAATAATATCACTTTGATTAATCGCTTTGTAAATTTTTCATGAAAATCTGTGAAAGTCGAACAAAATCAATCAGCCATTAATAGGTTTAATTTTTACTGAACGAACGAACAAATTCAATGAACACTGGGATTGAATGAAGTAAGACTAGGTTTACAAGAGTTATCTATAATCTATAAGTGGCAAAAGTCAGAATGGTGAAAATAGTGAAAATAGAAAATGTTGAAAATTTGCAAGTGATGAAAAAGCAATGGAAGAGGAACTTGTCTAGTAAACACTATAAGTGAACTCCTCACAGTTCCATACGATTTGACAGTCTCTCTATCTATACTCCCCTGAGTCCTCTTATATCTCCAACTTAACCTTTGCTGCAGCTGTCATGTCGACTCCACCAGTACCCCTTCTTATTGGTCAATTGAAAAAAAAAATCATAATCTTTTTGTTGGAAAATCACAAGCTACTAACCTTAGTCGAAGACCCCCAACATAATCCAGACCACCATATCTCCCACCGATCAATCCCTTTCGCCAACATCTATTCTTGTAGGGTCTCGCTTATCGGCATTTAGTCTGCACGCCGGTTGATGTGCTGCGGGCTTTTATTCCCGAGTCACATATGGCTAAAAATTAACGGCTTTTTTGCAGTCGGAACCGTTTGCCGCATTCGGATAGGGTGAGGTTACGGCAACGTTTTGAAAAAATTTATTGATAAAGCGGCAAAATCCCCACCAATTGACGAATCCACTCCAATTCTTGAAGAAACCACAATATTTGCTTTTATTCAAAATGGCTGAATTGACTCATCCTTCAATCAAAGACGGCTGGTTTGCCGAAGTCTCCGACACCATGTGGCCCGGCCAAGCGATGTCGTTGAAGGTCGAAAAGGTCTTGCACGCTGAAAAGTCCAAGTACCAAGACGTTTTGGTCTTCAAGTCCACCGACTACGGCAATGTCTTGGTCTTGGACAATTGTATCCAAGTCACCGAAAGAGACGAGTTCTCCTACCAGGAGATGATCACTCACTTGGCCATGAACTCCCACCCTAACCCCAAGAAGGCCTTGGTGATCGGTGGAGGGGACGGTGGTGTTTTGAGAGAAATCTTGAAGCACGAGTCCATTGAAGAGGCTTGGTTGTGTGACATTGACGAGGCCGTCATTGAGGTCTCCAAGAAGTACTTGCCAGAGATGTCCAAGTCCTACAACGACCCAAGAACTAAGGTTCACATTGGTGACGGTTTCAAGTTCTTGGCCGAGTACGTCAACCAATTCGACGTGATTGTGACCGATTCGTCCGATCCAGAAGGTCCAGCCGAATCGCTTTTCCAAAAGCCTTACTTCGAGTTGTTGAAGGGCGCCTTGACCGAAAAGGGGGTGATCACCACTCAAGCCGAAAACATCTGGTTGCACATGCCAATCATCTCCAAATTGAAGCAAGACTGTAAGCAGATCTTCCCTGTGGCCGAGTACGGTTACACTATGATCCCAACCTACCCTTCGGGCTCAATTGGGTTCATGGTGTGTTCCAAGGACCCCAATGCTGTTGTGACCAAGCCAGCCAGATTTGACTGGTCCGATGAGTTTGTGGCCAAGAACTTGAAGTACTACAACAAGAGGATCCACGAGGCTGCCTTTGTGTTGCCTACTTGGGCCGACCAAATTTTGAACAAAAACTGACATAACTAATGTGACTTTAAAGTGATTTATAATTGTGTATCATAATTATAGATTGTGAATTGAACACGATTTATATGATTGGATTGACAATTATAGATTGAGATTGGAGCAATTGGTATAATTGTGGTTGACAATTATAGATTGCGATATAATGACGTTACGAATAAAGGTTTTGGTTCTGAAGTGTAGAAATCAGGAATACTGGTGAGAAATTGTAGACTAAAAAAACAATTGAGAGGTAAGAACTCTTAAATTTTAGAGTTCGTGGGAAAGTGTGGATCAATCACGAAGTATGGTTCAAGAGAGCAGAACGTGTGGATCAGATTCTCGGAGTAATATCATAGTTTCTGCTTTCTCCATGCGAGAACGTGTTGAGGAAATAACCAAAAAAGAGTTTTATTAGAGGAAATAATCAAAAAATGATTTGGTCGGAGGAAATAACCAAAAATGGTTTTTACTAGAGGAAATAACAAAAGAAGCTTTTCGTGAGAAATCAGATCAGATTCTCGCACTAACAAAAAGCTATGATATCATAGCTTTTTCGAAAAGATCTTGGCTTAAAATGGGAACGTGTAGAAATTACGAATATACGGCTTGTTCGGATGGTAAGAACGTGTGGATGAAATACGAAGTGAGGATTGTTCAAAGAACATGTGGATCGGTTCCTCGGACGAATGGTGATAGTGAAACAAGTGCTCGGCTCGGTGAATGACTTCGTGACTGGATCAAACCCCATACGTCGTGCGCTCCCAACCTTGATAACGCCAATAATCCTACAAACCATTTCGATAGACAAAACAGGCTAAAATCAAATTCTGGCCTAGGCACGCTTCAAATGAATAACTACGGAATATGGCACTTTTCGATTGAATAATTATGCTTATTTTCACCCTTCAATCGAATAATTATGGCTTATAATCATCCTTCAATTGAATAAATCTTAATTACCCTGAATAATACTTAATTACCCTGAATAATTCTGCCCACGCTTCTCTTTCAATAATCCCGGCTACCGGCGGCTCAACTCTAATTCTACTTATCACTCCTCAATTTCACTAATTTCAATAATTTCACAGTTCTTATCGGGCACGTTCGAATGAATATTTTATGGGGTATCTCTCTATCTTCCGTGACCTTGTTGATCTCGGTTATTCGAGGGATGCGTGCGCCAAGCACGGAAGCTGATTGGTTTCCATATCCGGGCTCGGTTCGAGGGTCACGGGTCCACTTTCTCCGTACTAACTCAGCCCTGGCATGTCCCGTGCATATGTCTCGCCGCATCCAGTACGCGAGGCGCACGGCGTGCGCCAATTGTAAATTTGGCCTAATATCTTATTTACGAGTGGAATGCGGAGATACAGTAGCTGGTCTGGAGTCTACTCGGCTGCAACTCTTCTTTTTTGTAATTTTCATTAGCCAAGCCAAATGCTCCTGCTCACATATATCCTTCCACGCCATCGTCGTTGTCTTGGCACCATCGAGCCCTGCAGAATTATTCTGAGTCCTTTTCGTAAAAAGTGCTCACATTGGCCGTTCAAAATGTGCGGTTCGCAGCCCCTGTGCACCCCTCGCAATTGAGCTTCACCGCTAATCTGCGGTGTGACCTATTCGCAACAATCCCGTTTAACACCTTACCACCGGCGTATGGCCGCAGCAGGTCATAAAGATCTCCAGCTGATAGGCCAAAGGGCTGAAACACCAAAAGGGCCAAAGGAGATCGTGGCCTTGACCAACGTGCCGATCTGATCATGCTTGTTCACCGAATGACCTTGGAACAGTGGTGATCTCGGAGATTGTGGGGATTTGTGGGTCGAGTTGGATGCTTAGCCTCGCCCAATTGTGATGTTATTGCCGAGACGCACTCGCGCCCTGGCTACATATGGGGTGTCTAATGATTTGTTTGCAACCCTGAGGGCGATATAAATAGAGGGATCGCCACTTTGCCACCAACCAACAACCATCAATTGAGCAATTTGATTTGAGTCTACCACTTATAAAGTCTACCACTTAAGTCTACTACTTTGAGTCTACCACTTAAGTCTACTTCATTGAGTCTACTGCTTAAGTCTCCCACCTTTTGATTTCTTACTATCAATTCTAAACACTAATTTTCACAATGGACAATTCTTCGGCCTCGTTTAACAAGGAACCAGGTATCAAGCCGGACATGGTGTTGAAGAATTTCGCCAGACACTACGACACTCCAGCGCCAAACGGTTACCAAAACTTCATCAGCGGTTTGGGTACCTTGTTCGGTGGTTGTGGTGTTTTCTGTTGTCTCTGCTCCAATCCTTACAAGGTTGTCGACCAAGGTGAGGTCGGTTTGGTACAAACCTTTGGTGCCTTATCCAGAACCGTGGAGCCTGGTTTATCTTATGTTAACACCTGGAGTGAGAAGTTGACCAAGGTCAGTATCAAGATCAACATTAGAGAAATGCCTGCACAAAAGTGTTTCACCCGTGATAATGTCAGTGTGATTATCACTTCTGTTGTCTACTATAACATCATTGACCCTCAAAAGGCAATTTACTCCATTGCCAATATCCACGAGGCTATCGTTGAAAGAACTCAAACTACCTTGCGTGATGTCATCGGTGGAAGAATCTTGCAAGACGTGGTTGAAAAGAGAGAGGAAATTGCCGAAAGTATTGAAACTATCATTTCCAAGACTGCCTTCGATTGGGGTGTCAATATTGAATCGATTTTGATCAAGGACTTGACCTTGCCAGAAAAGGTCCAAAGCTCTCTTTCTATGGCCGCCGAAGCAAAGAGAATCGGTGAAGGTAAGATTATTAATGCCAAGGCCGAAGTTGAAAGTGCCAAGTTGATGAGAAAGGCTGCTGATATCTTGGCATCCAAACCTGCCATGCAAATCCGTTACTTGGATGCTATCCAAAATATGGCCAAGAGTCCTGGTACCAGAGTTATTTTCATGCCTTCCGCTCAAGAAGTTGAAAAGATTTCCTCCGGTGTGACTGAAAATACTGGAAAGGACAAGCTCGTCAACTATGAAGAAGACGAAGATTGGGCTGGTAGTCAGTTATCGCCTGCCCCAACCGGCGTTCACAATTCCAGACATGTCGCTGACACTGTCGCATTGCAAGAAGCTATGAAATAAACCTAAGAGTCCCTCTTAGAGCGTGAGTTTACCGGTTGATCCGGTATTCCATGCTCAACTATTTGTTTTTTTATGATTTCACTCGACCATATCATGATTTATTCGGTCTTATTTGAAATGATTAACTTATTCTGATGATTGACAACCTTTGAAGGTAATTTCTAATATAATAATGATTAAAAATTGTAATTCAAACCATGGATAGCATACTCGAAGTTTCAGGGACTTCTAAAGGACTTTTCAAGGACTTTCTAATATAATAATGATCAATAATTGTAGAGTTCAACCTATAGATAATAATCTCGCGTTCTTGCGATCTTGGTACCTCAGCCTATATCTTTCCAAGTCGCCTGGGGTTATCTTTGACCGTATCAATTCTTTAAGTGCCGGGGAGAGTTCGATACTCAGAGAATTGTCTATAACTGGCCTCAAAGGTTTTGCGGGTATAGACTCTTCTTGTTCTTCAATATCCACCCTTTCATTATCCTCAATCTCCCGTTCATTGATTCTTTCTTTCTTTGATGGTCCCAATCCAAGCATCATGGCGCGGATGCCTCCTTTCGCGTGCAAGCCACCATCTTCCTCTTCTTCGTCTTTCCTGGACGCTTGTTGTTTGGCTTTCTTGTACTCGTTCGACTCGAAAACCATCACGTTCTTTTGTCTTGCCTTTTCAGCATGTTTCTCGGCCGCAGCCACTCGGAAGGAGTCCTGTTCTTCCTTTCTTCTTTTGTTGGACTGTAGCAAACTGTCGATGTATTGTGAACCTTTATGGTCCTTCTGATCCTCATTCTTAGAATTTTGTGAATCGTTTTGACTAGTTTCTGCCAATGAGTCGTCTTTTGAAGAGTATTTCGATCCCTTTGCAGTCCTTTCATCGACCAATGACTCGTATTTCTTGGAAGACTCCTCAATGTCTGCTCGTGCCGCTTCGTTCAGTACTTTCTCCGCCTTCCGTTGCATCATTATCTTAAACTTAGACTCTTGATCGTCCGAGTCCGAATCATCATCTTCAAAAGGTCTCTTCAACTTTGAAGATGAATTGAGATCTGACGCCTTCTGGAACGTGTTCCCTTTCTGTATTCCCAGCTTTCCTGTTGATTTCGCCTCCTTCGGCGCTTTTCCCTTTAGTAAAATCTTCATCTTCTCTATTCGGCCTTAACGCTGCCGATCGCTCGCTTACACTCAATGTTACCTGGGGAAACGGATTGTCGTGCGGTTGCATCCGTTAGCTTACGCGCCTATCTAATTGATCCAACAAACGAAGATTTGAGGACAGCTACAAATAATAACGGGTGAAGAATCGGACTCCCCACACAATCCAATCAAATCCTGATTACAGCATCGTCCACACTTCATAGATCAGATAGACAATCGTGGATACAAGCGAAGCCAGGATCATTCAGCATGGAGGGATTCGATTGGTTGAACATACCGAGCAATAGCGGAGATAGGCTGAATCCAAGGGTAGGTGCCTTTGAAAATAGTGGCTCCAGCTCGCCAATACCTCAGGTTTCTTTCGGGGTAGCTCAACCGTCATACAATGGCAATAGCGCCAGCAATAACGCTTTCATACAGGGGAACACTCCGTCCGGCAATCCAGCTTCTGCCTCCTCTTTCCAGAATAATCCATCAAACAATTCATCTTTTATCCCGGGGCATCAGGAGAACGCACATGCTACTGGCTCCTTCCAAAATCCTTCTGCCTCTTTCACCCACACGAATTCAGACAGCGGAGGAACACAGCTGGCTTCAAATCACTTCTATTTCCGGAACAATTCGGCCGACCAGCTTCATGCCAACGCTCACTCCGCCGCGGACCCTAAGGGCCAGAGCAGCAGTATGGACTCCCTCTACAAAACCCAGGGCGAAGCCGACGACGACTACAGTGTCCCCCTCTCTTTAACGGCACAAGACCTCACTCTCCAAGAGTCCAAAACATATATGCGGTGGTACAGCGATATCCTTGCTAGAACCAATAGTCGAACAGTGAGCATGAACGACGTCTTCAACTTCCTCAACAACTTCAAGATTCCAAACATCGCCAAAGAGCGGATCCAGCGCATATTCCAAAAGCTCATCCATTCCATCAACATTGGTGAATTCTTCGCTTTGTTACGTTTGATCAGTCACTCGCTTAACGGATCCGATCCTCATAGGAAATTGATCAAGATCAAGGCGCTGGTGCCCGCGCCTCCTTCTATTTTATCGAAAAAGAGACAAAACGACGACGATACTGAAGTTGATCAGAATTCAGCATTAGGAGGCACTGAAGATGCAACTTTATCAATCCAAAACCAAAGCAGTAAACCTTTGGATTTGGACACTTTTACCCAGTTCATGTTGACCGGAGAGAGACCAGACGATATCCCAAAGAAAAAACGATCCAAAAAGTTAAAATCGGTCAAGTTCTCCGATCAAATTGTCACCGATATTCATGATAGCTCGTTTGCAGTCAGTCCATTGGGCTCGCCCATGCCTGATTCCAAATTGGACTATTCGCTCCCGATGGATCAACTCTTGAATAGAATGAAGCAGCAGCCTTCTCAACAATCATACAATCCCGATGAAGAGGAGAAGAAGGTGCTCGAAGAAATGGAACCTCAAATCAACCATTTCCAAAACCTACATGCCGTCGATACTGCCTCCATTGGCGGTGTACCGGCAAATATCAATTTCGGAGAGAATCAACATTTGAGACCTAACATGACAGGACCTGCCCAAATGTCACAAATCTACAGCCCTTCTCCGGAGCCTGAATTGCTAAAGCCAAACATGACCGGGCCAGCACAAATGGAGAAATATTTCAACTCAGACCCATCGCTTCGAAATGATGTTGCTCCCTTGAAGCCCAATGCCACAGGCCCATTGGATATGGCTAGAATATTTTCACCTAATGGTCCGGCAGATGATGCTTTGGCTCATTCACAACCGCAACAGCAACAGCAACAGCAGCAAGATATCCCCAGAATATCATTGCAATCATTCAGCAGTCAAATGACTGGCAACACCCTCGCAAATACCCTTCAAAACTCGAGAGTTAGCTCGGATGGTTCGCCTTCAAGAGCACATGCATCATCTGTATCCAACAGACCTCTTCCCCCACCGCCGGTGCCCAACACGAGAAGAACCCGGTCTGCATCTTCTCCAACCCCAAGAATGCCCTCACCATTGAGTAATCCATACGCACAAATCAACTCATCTAACGGAAACAACTCATCGAACTTATTAGTGCCAGGACAACCCCCCGTGGTTCCACCAAGATCGCCATTATCTAACACTCAACCCACTGCATCTCCCAGTCTACCATCAAGCCCCAATCTCAATGCTTCTGGGAGACTTCCTCCACCACCTCCTCCTTCGAGAAGAAGAAACACTTCTGTGTCTAACTCCAATAGTGCCCCTCCATTACCACCCAAAGTTGCCCCACAATCGCAGTATCCAGACTCCCAAGTTTATGGAAACCAAAATAATGCTGTTTATTCTGGTAATCAAAATAATTCTGCTTATTCTGGAAATCAAGTCAATTCTGAAGTTTATGGAAATCAAGTTTATGGTGGAAATCAAGCCAATGATAGTACCGCAAACATCTTGGACGATTTGAAGGCATTGCAGGAAGAGGTAGACAAGATCAGAGATATGACCGGAGGATTTTAACCGCGATAAAGTATCACTCTTAGAGACTTTAAAACTTCAATTCTTTGGTTTATACATAAGTAAGCTACGTATCATTTATACACTCATTAGAAGCCTTTGGTAAGCATTTGTCTTCAGTCAGACAAAAGACATGTAGGAAAATAAAAATCAATAGTGAAAACAGGATGAAGGTATGTCAAAATAGAAAAGAAGTATTTTCTTCGGTGTAGGCAATAAGTATGTAGATCACTAACGAATTAATTGATATGATAGAAAATTCTATGAATGAATGAAAAGAACCGACCGTAATATTATTATGGCGCTTACTGAGAAGCTATAGGGGCCTGGAGGTGTTTGCAGCTCCAATTGTTTGTAATCTTTCTTCCTTCATCTGACTGGGTCACTTTCTTGAGCAGTTTCCGAGAGTCATGAAGTTGCTTCACTAGCTCAGTTGGCAGAGCGTCAGTCTCATAGCATCCGTTGTGAAATCTGAAGGTCGACAGTTCGAACCTGCCGTGGAGCACTTCTTTCATGCTTCACTAGCTCAGTTGGCAGAGCGTCAGTCTCATAGCAATTTGTTGTGTCATCTGAAGGTCGACAGTTCGAACCTGCCGTGGAGCATGTTATTTTTTATTTTTAAATCCTCCTTATGTCACTTATAGTATTTTTGACTCCTCAAATTACATTGACTTCTCCTCTCTTCCCATTTCTCCTCCTTTTTCCTCCTTTCTTCACCTTCCTTTCCATCGTAGAGTCATATTTCTAACCAAAATTTCATTCGCACGTGCAAATGCACCGCATTTCCGGAGTCCGAAAAGGAGTCTCAAAGCAAAAAGTCCGCCCCTCTCCGTCATGTGATCGCCGTTGGGGCGAGTCAGTACCCGAGTCATATCTGGTTATCTTGACTTATCTATCTACCCCGGACCCTACTTTGCAGCCTAAACGTGCTGAAGACGATATGGCATTGTCTAGACTTATAGGAAGCACCCCACAAAAGTAAGGCCCACGAATATGGTCTTGGTGGCCATTGGCAAAGCCCGCCGTCGACCACGAGGAAAAATTTTCCAGTTCCTAATTATGCCAATTCTTTTCAAATCCCGGATCTCGTTGGCAAAACAGCGGCGAAATTTAGGAATTGCACGTGACGCGCGTACTTAGCGCGGTCGGAAGTCGCCCAAAAATCACCTCGAACCATAACTATTACTCATTAAAATTTTTCCCACTAAACTGTTATAAAAGGTACGCCATTGTTGCTTCAGATCATTGAGCTACTCTACAAATCGCCATCATGTCCTCTCCTCAACAAATTGCCAACACCTTCCAAAGGGCAATGAGCATTTCAGGATCCCCTAATGCTGTTTCAACCTCGCCAACACACTCCTACTTGAGTCAGTACGTCCCCAGCTCGCAAAAGAATACCAAGACATTGAAGCCATTCTCCACCGGTGACATCAAGATTCTTTTGTTGGAAAACGTCAACCAGACCGCCATCAACATTTTCCACAACCAAGGTTACCAAGTCGAATTCTACAAGTCTTCGTTGCCCGAAGATGAATTGATCGAAAAGATCAAGGATGTGCATGCCATTGGTATCAGATCGAAGACCAAGTTGACCCAAAGAGTGTTGGAACGTGCCAACAACTTGGTGGTTGTCGGTTGTTTCTGTATCGGTACCAACCAGGTCGATTTGGAGTTTGCCGCCAAGGCCGGTATTGCTGTGTTCAACTCTCCATTCTCCAACTCCAGATCGGTGGCGGAATTGGTGATAGCCGAAATCATCTCCTTGGCCAGACAATTGGGTGACCGTTCCATCGAAATGCACACCGGAACCTGGAACAAGGTCAGTGCCAAGTGCTGGGAAATCAGAGGTAAGACCTTGGGTATTATCGGTTACGGTCATATCGGTTCTCAGTTGTCCGTTTTGGCCGAATCCATGGGTATGAACGTGATCTACTACGACGTGCAAATGATCATGTCCTTGGGTAACTCTAAGCAAGTGGACACATTGGACGAGCTTTTGTCCAAGGCCGACTTCGTCACCTGTCACGTTCCTGAACTTGAAGACACCAAGAACTTGTTGAGTGCTCCTCAGTTTGCCGCCATGAAGGATGGCTCTTTCGTCATCAACGCTTCCAGAGGTACTGTCGTCGACATTCCTGCGTTGGTGCAAGCCATGAAGGCCGGAAAGATCGCTGGTGCTGCTTTGGATGTGTATCCACACGAACCAGCCAAGAATGGTGAAAACTTGTTCTCCAACAGTTTGAACAGCTGGGCCTCCGAGTTGTGCTCGTTGAGAAACGTGATTTTGACCCCACACATCGGTGGTTCTACCGAAGAAGCTCAATCCGCCATTGGTATTGAAGTCGGTACTGCCTTGACCAAATACATCAATGAAGGTTCCTCCACCGGTGCCGTCAACTTCCCAGAAGTTGCCTTGAGAGGCTTGGACTTGGACCAACAAAATGTCGTCAGAGTGTTGTATATTCACCAGAACGTTCCTGGTGTGTTGAAGACCGTCAACAACATTTTGTCCAACCACAACATTGAAAAGCAATACACCAACTCCAACGGTGACGTTGCCTACTTGATGGCGGACATCTCCGATGTGGACATCACCGACATCAAGTCTTTGTACGAACAATTGGAGCAAACTCCTTACAAGATCGCCACCCGTTTGTTGTACTAGAGCTATACCTAATGATCCTATCCATGATATATCAACATGTAAATTAATAAAATGAAATAAGACGAACCAATGTAAATGAGTAATGAATAAAAAAGGCGAACATTAAATAAAATTAACAAATTGAACAATAAAAATGAACATTTGATGTAATTAATAAAATGAGGATTGAAGACGAAAAAGAAGGTAACTAATTCTAAATGTTAGGTGGAATGAATCATCATACTCGTGCTGAATATTTTATTTTAATATCTATTCAACTGGAGGTTTATGTGTTATTTCAGTAAATTCATCCGAAACTTTCACCAGACTAGATTCGATTCAATTTATGACTAGATTCGAGCAATATATGTCTAAAATGATTCATATACACGTCTATATTCAACTCAATATATGTATTAGTTTGTGTGCGACAGTCTGTCTCGCCTCTGTGTGGGCCGGGTAACTGTCCTGCACACAACCACGCTCGTTGGTATATGGTGGCAACTCTCACCACCAATACAACCTAACCACCAAGTCACTTCAATCATCGAATCCACTTATAAACCCTTATAAACAGGAATATAGAGTCCATTTCTAACACACGCAGCGGATAACGGTAAAACTCGAAAATGGCATTGGTTTCGGCAGCTCCCTACTTGGCGCTCTTGGGCGAACAAGACTCGAGCTTAAAGTCATACGCTTTAACTTCCTTAAACGATGTGGTCGATCAATTGTGGGCAGAGATCGCTAACAACATCTCTGATTTGGAAGAACTTTACGAAGATCAATCTTTCGAAAAGAGAGCTTTAGCCGCTCTTATCATCTCCAAAGTCTACTACAACTTGGGTGATTTCGATGCCTCCGTCAGATACTCCCTCTTTGCCGGTGAAGAGTTCAACATCGAGGAACAGTCCCAGTATATTGAAACTATCGTGTCTCAATGCATCAACCTCTACAGCTCTTTGTCGCAAAAGAAGTACACCGATGCTTCCGTCGAGATCGATACCCGCTTGTCGGGTATTTTCGAGAGAATGTTGGAAAAATGTATCAAAACGAACGAATTGAAATTGGCTATCGGTATCTCCATGGAAAGTTTCAGATTGGACATCGTCAAGCACATCTTGGAACAACAAATTAAGGTCAACGAAGAAAACGCTTTGAATTTAATAAACTACGTTTTGGTTTGCACAAACACCGTTATAAACAACACAACCTTCAGGACAGAAGTTTTGAACTCGCTCATCACTTTGCTCTTGTCTTTGTCCAAATCGCAAGACTTTTTCACCATTTTTAAGATCGTGGTGCAATTGAACGACGCCAAGTTGTCTACTGCTATTTTTAAAGAATTGTTGAACAAGAACGAAGAATTGATCGCCTACCAAGGTGCCTTTGACTTGGTCAGCACCGCCTCTCAAGAATTGTTGGACACTACCATCACAGACTTAAAGAACGATAGTTCCATCGATGCGGAGCAACCAGTCCCAAAGAAGTTGTTGTCGATCTTATCCGGTGTGCCCACTTGTGACTTGGACATCACCTTCTTATACAAAAACAACAACACCGACATAACCATCTTGAACAAGACAAAGAACTTGTTGGAAAGCAGATCTTCTGTTTTCCACTCCGCTGTTACCTTTGCCAACGCATTCATGCACGCAGGTACTACCGATGACTCTTTCTTCCGTAAGAATTTGGAATGGTTGGGTAGAGCTACTAACTGGTCCAAGTTCTCGGCAACTGCTGCATTGGGTGTTATCCACAAGGGTAACTTATCCCAGGGTCGTAACATTTTAAAGCCATACTTACCTGGATCATCCGGTGCTGCCCACTCGAAAGGTGGTTCCTTGTTTGCTCTTGGCTTGATCTATGCTGGTCACGGTAGAGAAATCATCGACTATTTGAAGCTGTTCATCGATGAGCACGGAAACTCTGCTGGTAGCAATGAGACCGAAATCATTTTGCATGGTGCTGCTCTTGGTGCCGGTGTCGCTGGAATGGCTTCTGGTAGTGAAAGTCTTTACGAAGCTTTGAAAGTGGTGTTATACTCTGACTCTGCTGTTTCCGGTCAAGCTGCTGGTTTAGCAATGGGTTTGGTCATGTTGGGTTCTGGTAACGAAAGCGCCATCAACGATATGTTCACATATGCCCAAGAAACTCAACACGAAAACATCATTCGTGGTTTGGCCATCGGTATTGCTTTGTTGAACTATGGTCGTGAAGAAAAGGCTGATTACGTTATCGAGAAGTTGATGAAGCAAGAAAATCCAATTTTGAGATACGGTGGTGCCTTCACCATCGCCTTGGCATACGCCGGAACTGGAAACAACAACGCTATTAAGAAATTATTGCACTACGCTGTGTCCGATCCATCTGATGATGTCAGAAGAGCATCTGTGATGTGCTTGGGTTTCTTACTTATCCGTTCATACACTTCAGCTCCACAAATCGTGCAATTATTGTCACAATCACACAACCCACACGTCCGTTATGGTACTGCCATGGCCTTGGGTATCGCCTGTGCTGGTAGAAGCTTGAATTCTGCCATTGAAGTTTTGGAACCTTTGACCAAGGATCCAGTGGACTTCGTCAGACAAGGTGCCTTGATGGCCAGTGCCATGATTTTGATCCAACAAAACGAGACCGCCTATCCAAAGGTGCAAGAATTCACGAAGCAATACGCTAGCACGATCAAGAATAAGCATGAAGATGCTTTGGCTAAATTCGGTGCCACCTTAGCCCAAGGTATCATTGATGCCGGTGGTAGAAATGTCACCATCAACTTGGAGCACAGTCAAACCAATACTTTGAATATCAACGCAATTGTGGGTTTGACGGTGTTTGCCCAATCATGGTACTGGTTCCCATTTGCACACTTCTTGTCATTATCTTTTGCCCCTACATCTATCATTGGTGTTAGAAGTGACTTGAAGGCCCCAGAATTCGAGCTCAACTGTCACACCAAGCCCGAATTCTTCCAATATCCTCCTAAGGTGGAAGAGGCTAAAGAAAAGCAACCAGACAAGTTGGCCACCGCTGTGTTGTCGACCACAAAGAAGGCTAAGACCAGAGCTAAGCAAAAGCAAGGTAAGAAGGATAAGATGGACGTTGATGAAGAAAAGCCAGAGCCAGTTGAGGAGAAGCCTAAGGAGACAGAAGCTGCTGCTCCAAAGGAAGAAACTACAGAAACCAAGAATGAGCCAGCAGTCATCCGTTACACTAAGAATGCCTACAAGATTTCCAACATGTCGAGGGTGTTACCAGCACAATCCAACTACGTTGCATTCAGCAAAGATGATAGATACGTGCCGGTAAGAAAATTCCGTGGTACCGGTGGTATTGTGGTATTGGAAGACACCAAACCCGAGGAGGAGGCTAAGACCATCCGTACTGTGAGGCAGCTCAACACTACCGAGGCCCCAGTTCCTGAGCCATTCACCTTGAGCGAAGAAGATTTGAAAGAAGACGAGTAGGCGAGTAGACGCAATAAATGAAAATGATATCTCACTGTAGAATGCAAATAATCAATGATAATCTGAATTCAAGATAATGCAATCGTTAATGATAAATTCTGTAGCCAAGAAATTGCAATGCAATAGTTTATTTAACACTCCAGACTGTTTGAAAGAACATAAATCGAGGAACAGTCGGGTTTTCTGAAACGATTAATAAATATCTTGGCATTCTTAATAATGATTCGCGTGCGGTGACAGATGTTACTTTTGGGTGATTCAATCGCGGAATCAGCTAACTCAGAAATATCTTGCAGTACAATAATTAATAAAGGGATGTTGATTCTGCCTATAGTAACTCCAATCCGAGAGAAGCAACCATACTACATTATCATAGATAATAGAGAAATATTTAACCGAGGTGGTCCAGATTCCGAACAATCCACCCAACAATACTGTTAGGAGCCTTAATAGTTCGGTACCGAATTTTGCCAGTGCACTAGTCAGACAGTGCGATAGTTTAAAGTTCCCGAGCTTCCGTAAAAATTAGCTCTCGTGCGATATCCGGTACCTCATCTACTGTCCTTGTTGGTGGCTTACTTATATATCCGCTTCTTTCCAAATTGCTGCGGGTATCCTCAATTCGCAATCGATTACTCTTTCGTTATTGAACTTCCTTTGCTAAAGTCAATTGCTTCATCTCATCACCGCGTCGTGATCGTCCCCATCTAATCTCCACTGAACTAAGCAGAAAATCGGCTGGCCCATTTTCCAAGAGTCCTTATAATTGACCGTTACCTTTAATTACCCCATAGCTCCATCCCTCATATCACCTTCCATCGTATGCCTTCAAAGACAGCTAGCATGTCCACAGAACGATTGATATCTACCCCAGTGAGCCACTCAGGGGCGCTAAAGCTGGATGGTATCCAGATAAGCCAACCACAATACCAGGCCCATGCTCAGGAGTGGGAAGACGATTCCGGGTGCTTCTCGTGCTTTTGCTCCAAACTGAAGACTCATGAAACCTACACTTTTATTCCATATCACGATATACTCTACGCGACAGACTTAGATGGTGACGCGCACACTTCCCATCAAATAGAGGTCAACTTCGTGGTAGCAGTGGGTTCCACGGTAGAGCCTCGCTCTATCGTGCTCCACTTCCGCGAGGTGGACTTGGAGGCCGGCGAGTCTATCGCCAGCACCATCATTAGAAAAGCCTATCCTGATAGCGACCCCAAACCTTCCATTTTGCTCTTGATCAATCCACACGGTGGAAAAGGTGAAGCGCTCCATATTTACCAGAACAAAATCTTGCCAATCTTACAGGCTGCGAACCTCCAATTCACCTATAAAGAGACCGAGTATAATTCGCACGCGGTGGAGATCGCGCGCTACTTGGAGACAGATAAATACGATCTCGTGGTGTGTTGTTCCGGAGACGGTATTCCTCACGAGGTGATCAATGGTTTCTATCAAAAAGAAGATAAAGGTGTTGCGGCCTTCAATAAGATCGCAGTGACCCAATTACCGTGTGGTTCCGGTAATGCGATGGCATTGAGTTCTTATGGCTCCACCGATGCCAGCGTGTGTGCCTTCAGAATGTTGAAATCCAAGAGAAGTAAGCTCGATTTGATGGCGGTGACCCAATTAATTAATGGTTCTGAAGTGACTAAATTGTCCTTTTTGACCCAATGCTTGGGTGCGGTGGCAGACAGTGATATCGGAACCGAACATCTTAGATGGTTGGGTCCAATTCGTTTCGAGTTGGGTTGTGTTCACAAAATTCTCACCAGAGCACTGTACCCTTGTGACTTGTACGTGAAACCAGTGACAGAACATAAGAGCCAGATCTCTAAACATTATGAGTTTCACGTTCAGAACCCCAAAGACCATTTGCCACAGCTCACAAAGGAAGACTTTGTCTTATCAGGTCCTCATCTCAACGAAGCACCACCTACCGATTGGGTAAAACTCCCTGAGAGCCAGACTGAAAACTTGACTTTGGCCTATGTCAGTAAATTGCCTTACGTATCAAGCGACGTTCAATTCTTCCCGGCCGCTTTACCGGATGATAAGGCCATGGATATGATAGTGGTAGATACCAACTCCAGCATTATGGAGACCATGGCTGTGCTCACCAACACTAAGGATGGAAAACACGCTCTTCAGGATAAAATCCACCATCAGAAAATATCTTCCTACAGACTCATACCGAAAAGCAAAGATCCAGAAAATCACTACTTGTCTGTCGATGGAGAGAGTTTCCCATTCCAAACGTATCAAGTTGAATTGATTCATCGGGCCCTCACAATTTTGTTACCTAATGGCTCATTTGTGGATACTCATTACTCGAAAGAACTAGAGAACAAGAACTGATTGTTTGAAATAAATTGACGATTTTAGAAGAGAGCACATGTAAGAATCAAATTGTAGACCTTTGCATGAATTTATTTTTGGTGTATTGAAATAATAAACTTTACAGTGCATTTGAAGATTTCAGAAACACGTGAGAATCGAGTTGATGACGTTTCATTCTACACCAGCACTTGTTTATTGATTATATAGCTGCAAGAGCGCCTCGTTGACGCTGTTGTAATTTATATTTTGTATTTTATCCTCCATATTCTCGGTCAATTGCCCTAAGATTTGATGATAGCCATTCTTTTTTTCTTCCATAGCTTTCTCCAAAAGCCCTTCGATTTTCTTCAACTCAGTAACCATTCTTGATGTCGCCTGCACTATTTGCCTTGTGAGTCTTTCGAGTAAGACCTCGTCTTTTTCATCGAATACGTTCCTTTTGGAAAATAATCCGTATAGATCCATAATAAACCGTAAGGAATCCAGGTGTAGAGCAGGTGCAAGTGCCTCTAGTGCCCCCTTATAAATCAGAAGCAAGGTTGAGTATAAAAGTTTGTTTGAGAACTCAAGGCTTTTGTGGACCAGACGAGATCCTTCGTTTGAGCTCTCAAGGCGATCTTGAAGAGTGATGATGATTTTGGTGGCTTCACTATTGTATGCTTTGATCATCTCATTTTCGGCTTTGATCGCCTCCATGTGTTTTGATATCCGAATGGCATCCTCTTCAAGATGCCTTTTGAGATTATTACTGGAAATATCGTCAAATTTCTTCGCATTGCTTGAGAATTTCATATAGGCAGACTCCGGGGAAAGAGTGTCAGAAGATTTTCTACTTGATAAAGCAGCCGTTTCAGTCACCACCACCGGTTCGAATTTATTCAAGGTATAATGTTCCTCGAACTCTTTGTGAAATGCCTCTATAGTCAGAGTAAGGTCTTTCAAGGACCTCTTCTTGATATCTAATTCGTGTTGCTGAGCATTGTTTTTCTTTTTCAATGCATCAACTTCTAAATCCAAGTCAAATATTTTTGCACCCATTTCAATTGCGCTGCGCTCGAAGTACTCGTCTTTCGTCTTGCTTTCCTCAATCGCAGCATCCAAGCCACGAGTTAGTTCCTCCATCATTTCTTTCTTCTGCAAAAGTGTTTGTTGAAGGTCCTCGACTGTGCTGTTTGCGTATTTAATTTCAGTCAGTAACTGTTCGTTCTTTAATTTGTACTTCGCATTTTCATCAAAGATCAGTTTAATCATGGAGGATAATCTCAGGTGAGCGTTGATATTATCTAAATTCAATGCCAGGATTATCTCTTCTCTCTCTAGAGCCAATTCCTTATATTGGATTTCGGTTTGCTTGAAGAGCGTCAAGGATTGGTGTAACTGGGTAATTTCCTGTCCTAGCTTCTGATTCTCTCCGGAATAATAATTTAATTCCGAGGAAATTTGCTCTCTCTTCACTTTTTCTTCCCTGATTTCTTCTGAGAGTTTGAGACTGGTTTGTGAATGAGCCGCGCCTATCTGTCTCAACTCATCTTGCAAAATAATTATATCCTTATCTTTCTGGTGTAAGGTTGCAAGAACAAGCTCGAACGTCTGATTTGTGGTCAAATCTGACAGAGCATTCAAATAATTAAGAAGAGAAGGTAAAATAGAGTCACCCGTGGCCGCTTTTGAAGTTTCAAGTTTCCAATGCTCACTAGGTTTTTCGGGAGAATTGCTCATATCGGAGCTTTCATTGTCTTCCAAATCCGAAAGCGAGTCGTGAAAAAGCTGATCAAGATTGGTCCCGTATGTCTTCTTGAATTCCTCGACTTGGCTTGTGGTTAAAGCTATGGTATGTGCCGTTTGGCTGCAGGAATCCGTTTCTAATTCAACTGCTTCTAATGTACTGCTTAAACTTTTATCTTTCTGAGAATCATCCTTGTTGTGTTGCAAGATTCCCTTCAATATACCAGTCGTAGTTGCTCTCGGATTATCATCTTTCGCAATTCCAGCATCGGCCTCTTTTTTTTCTTGTTCTTGATTTAACTCAAATTGTACTGTTTTCGCCTTTTTGGGAAGAAGAAACGTTAAACTGCGGCTTTTCTTCAATTGTGGAGTCGAATAAGGCTCAAAGCTAGGGTTTAAATTACCATTATTGGCTTTATTTTCAGTATCCCCACTGTGAAGTGGTGTGATAACCGACCTACACCTTCTAAGTTTTGGGATTTCCTCAAGCTGGACTACTTCTTCTTCTGATGCATTTTCTCTGCTTGTCAGGGTAGATGTTGAATCATCATTTGATACCAAAGGCCCCTCGGCATCTTTGGACCTCGTTGATCTCCTCGTAAAGATATTTTTGAACATGGCGTTGATGATGCAATTTTTTTCAACTCAAATGGCTGCGAAATTTGCAATCTAGGTCACAAAGAAAATGGATGCGAACAATAAACTCACACTGGATTTCAAACATTTGAGAAGTTGCAAATTTATCTTGAAATGAAAGTTTACTAGAAGATATTATTAATATCAAGTACTAATATATGCTTTGTTTTTTATTGAATGCGTTTCTGTTGATCTATAATTTATATAACTGTGTGTAGTGTAATCTTACGAATTGTAAAATGTCCCTTTTAGTAAATCAGAAACGCTGGCCCTTTCTGCTGGATCCCAAACAAATATACTGTTTAACATCTGGCAAAATTCGTTGTCCATGGGTGCACCGTTAGCCTCAATTCCTATAGAAGCTGCCAATGTTTTAGAGCTGGGCTTAAAATTTTTGTTCGAACTGGCGGTAGAGTTTTGGGCCGCCGATTTGTTCAATGCTAAATTGGAGGAGTGGTTCATCGAGTTCGTCATGTAATAGTTGAGAAGAGACAAGTTCAATTTTCCATTGATATCGAACAATTTGAAGAGAAGAGTGCTCTTTAAGTTCTTATCGTTTGTTGTTGGCTGCTCGAAATTCTTGGACATCTGCTTCTTGATAAGCCCTCTTTGTCTCAAAATCATTGTATTTTTGGGAACCCCTAACAATTCTACTATCATTCCGATTTGTTCATACTCGTTCTTACCTGGAAAAAGAGGGCTACCTGTGAATAACTCGGTCAAAATACATCCGAAAGACCAGATATCGATCTTTTCGTTATAATTTGATCCAAGCATGACTTCAGGTGCACGATAGAATCGGGATTGGATGTAGGTGTAAGAAACCTCATTTTTGAAGCAAGAGGACCCGAAATCAATTATCTTGATTTCGACCTCGTTTAGGAGCGGATCGGAGGGAAATCTGATCATAATATTTTCAGGTTTCACGTCACAGTGCATGATACTCTTTGAATGAAGGAAGTTCAATCCTTTAAGTATTTGCTTTCCAATCGTTTGCACAAGGAGTAAGTCAAAACCGCGAAAGTCAGTCTGCTCTAATAATGTGAATAGATTCATTGAGAGTAGCTCGGTAACAATGCAAATGTGACTTCTGAAGTTGAAATGATCAATGTACTTCAAAATATGTGGAGATGGCTCGAACTCTTGAGAGCCAGATGATGTTGTAGGAATGATGCTTGTGGGTTTTCCTTGGTTCTTCGGTATTCCACCTAATCCATTCAAATATCTTAGAAGCTTTATCTCGTTTAGCGATTGCAACGACCAGTTCAACTCGTTCTTGATTATTTTGATGGCGACTAATCTCTGCAGTTTATGATCTTTAGCTTCGATCACCCGTCCAAATGATCCATTTCCCAAAATGGACAAAATTTCATACCTGTACTTTATATGGTCATGAGGCATAACCTTGTAATTCCCGCTATTGTCATCAAACCCGAAATTTGTCTGATAGTTCTTTATATCGATGGTTCTTGCCGATGATTGAGCGGGCACGTAATATGCTTCCTTTTTGCGAAGTAGTTCTTCTCGCTCATAAGGATTTAGAGACTGTAAATCAATTTGTGACAAGTCAATAAGATCCATTTCAGCCGTTGATTGATCATTTTGAGCGAACAAAAGACTATTCTTGGAGTGCATGATGGAATATAATTTGGCGATGGACCCGATTTTCTTGGCTCTCGTACTTGAATTTTGAGAGTTGATAGGTTGTGTGATGTGCTTTGCCGTAGTTGTTATATTTTGAGGCCTTGAATGTATTCTTCTTTCCGGTTTGGAAGGTCCGGGGTACAATCTGTTGAATACGTCTCCTTTTCTGACTGGCAACGGTTGAGAAGCATTTCTTTGACTTTGCTTTGTGGGAGAATCATTATCGCGAGCACCACCATTATAGGATAAATTGGTGATATCGCGAGTAGTATTGGATGAATTGTTGATATCGCGAGAAGCACTGGTATATGATAAATTGTTGATGTCTCGAGAAGCACCATTGGATAAATTTCTGATATCTCGAGCACTATTTGATGGATTGGAACTATTGGAGAAATTGATATCTCGAGCACTAGTGGATAAATTGGCAATATCTCGAGCACCAGTATATGATAAGTTGGATAGATTCGTAATATCACTAGGTCCTCCACTGGATAATGGATTCCCACTGGAGGCCAATCTCCGAGAACGGAGCGATTGCGATAACTGTCGAGAGTACTCGTTTCGTTTCTTGACTGATGAGTTCGGAATGACATGCTGAGCTGGCGCTTTCGTGGCCGGACTGTATTTCTTCAGAAGGGAGGACGAGGTCTCCTTCATGAATGAGAACTGGTAGTCCTTCTTGGAGTTGGAGATCTCCAGAAGAGGATAACTAAGCATCCGTTTTTCATTTGCTTTTTTGACCGTCGAGAAGGATTTGTTGGACGAAATCACCCGGGATGGTGTGGAGGGCCCGTAAGCGTCATCAGAGCCGGCTCTGGCGTTGTTAGGGTTGGGACCGGTGGGGTAAAGGTGGGAAGGATACACTTTTTTCTTGCGGGTAGGCGACTTGTTGATAGTGATTTTGGCAAACTTGTCCTCGAAGCACGGGATGCTTTGCAGGGTGTCCATGCCTAGTGTGCCTGGAGGAGCCTGGGCTGGTGTTGTTAGAAGGGATGGTGAAAGGCAGCCAAGTATTGACAAATCGGAAGGTGCACGCCCCTTCCAAAAGTATGCGATTTGTTCCCCAGTTTAATGTGCAAAGAGTTTGTTTCAGATATCCAGTTTCAGTTCTAGATGAGTCAAGATACCTCACCGTATGGGTATAGAGATGTGTTGGTGCTTTCCCAGCTCTTGCACGTGAATGGGCTCAGCGATCTGGCTAAGTTGGAGTCAGCAGATGAGCTGATGGTTGCCAGCATCATTCGCGACTGGAGTGAACATGTCAGTTTCAAACTTGAGGGCAAGAAGGCCGAAGCTGTGACGAGACCACAGCTTGAAGAGTTATATAAGACTCTTTTGGCAGACTACGGTGTCAGCAACACCGTCGATCTTGCCAACTTTGCCTACTACAAGAGGATAGAGGAGCTTGAAGACTCGATGGTGCAAGCGCGCGAGGAATTCAAGACGGAGTTGCAAAGCACCTAAATGACTCAAGATATCATATTGAATGGGGTAGAAAGAGTGAATGAACCAAGATATCGCATTGACAAATGGGGTAGTGGCTGATTGATAATACCCTTCAGTGAGAGTTGAGGAGCGAATGAACCAAGACTCTTACATAGTATATCGGAGTCCGAGCGTTAGCACTGGAAGTGTGAATTCGCAAATACCTGACGTTTGAGACTTCTATATGCGACAAGTACAAAAAAGGGTTGCAGTAATGGCCCTGGTATTATACTCAGCTACCACCAACAACATGATGGGTCCATCTACTTGAAAGATTTGCAAAAGAGGTCCTTTTCACAATTTCTATCATCTTGAAGCCTGAAGGCTTCGCATAAACACAAGTCGTGCATATAAAACAACCGTTTTGGACCGTTTCAACGTTCTGGAACAGATTCTATCAATAATACAAAGCTGGATAGTAGCAAGCTCAGGGAAAGAGACAGGGCTTCCCTCCAAATACTATCTATCAATTTGTGGCTTTCCAAGAGCAATCCGCTTCTCTTCACAGTGAACGGAAGCCGACGGATAAACACCACAGGAAAATAGCACGATACGCAGGACTGAAATATTCAAGGAAAATAACGGAGTAGGGAAGTATGCCAGCAAATAGTACGAACTAAAGCGATCCTGTAAAACTATTGTAATCAGTATCTATTATTTTCTCCTCTGCCTTATCAAGACCCTTCAAATCCATCAAATTACTTATTATATCACTTATCTCTCATTAACTTATCTTACTGATTCGCTTCGCTGATTGCGAGCCCTGGCGCTCTTCCCTTGGGCCTGGGCTCCCCCGCGCAAACCTTCGACCCTCGGCAACTTTCACGTGCTAACGTCATGCTGCCACTGTGGGGGTGTAATGGCAAACTATTTACCGACAATGCATCTAGACTACTGTTTTTATCAAACTTGCCGATTCTCCTTGACTCCCAGACTTCTTCACTGCCAAAGTCGACCGTTGATTCATTATAGAGCAACATGTCCAAGCCCAGCTCAGGTTCGAGCGCGCTTGGCTTGTCACTCCTCCGAGTGTACAAATCCAACCGGTCGCTCTTTCTAAACGCCTCGTATATCATTTTATTGACGGCGGCTTTCTCCAAAGCGACTAATACGAGTCTGAACGATGATGGCCGAAAGAAAAGCTCAAAGGGCTCCAAAGAGCCCAAGGATAGCAAAGAGGTGGACACTCACAAACCCAAACATCCCCGCTTATCGCGAGAATCGTTCCTCAGTTTGATGAAAGCAACGATTCCGTCGGCTACCAACTCCGCCTTGTGGTACTTGGTCTCCCATATAATCCTCTTGGTGATCCGTGCTTTCATCACGATCAAGGTGGCCAATTTGGATGGTAAGTTGGTCGGTGCCTTGGTTTCCAAGAAGTTGAAGAGATTCTCCAAATTGTTGATGTACTGGATGCTTATCGGTTTTCCTGCTTCTTTCGTCAACGGTCTTTTGACTTGGACTAGACACCGTTTGAGCAGATCGATCAGAAAGAACCTTAACGATGGAATCATGGAGGACTACCTCCCTGATAACCTCGATGCTAACTACTACTCTCTTATTCATTTGTCCGGAAACAAGATCAAGGACCCTAACCAAAGAATCACCACCGATATCTCAAGATTGGCTACCGCATTGAGTAGTTTACCAGGCCAGCTTTTGAAGCCTACCTTGGACTTACTTTTATGTGCCCATGAATTGAGTAGAAGTGGTGTGGGTAATGGTGAAGGAACCTTGGCTCTCGGTTTGTTAGCCCATTTCTCCACCATGATCCTTAGATTCTTCTCTCCTCCATTCGCCAAGTTGGCATCTGAGAAGGCCAATTTGGAAGGTCAATTGAGATCTTCTCATTCGAAGATCGTCACCAACAGTGAAGAAATTGCCCTTTTGAGAGGTCACAATAAGGAACTCGACTACATTGACTACTGCTACTACAACTTGGAAAGATTCCTTAAGAATGAATTCTGGAAGAAGGCTGTCCACGAAATCGCACAAACTTTCATTGTGAAATATTTGTGGGGTGCTGCTGGTTTGCTTTTATGTTCCGCCCCTGTCTTCATTTCCAAGTACATGGGTGAAGAGCCAAATCCTGACCATGCCGGTGACTTCATTACAAACAGAAGATTGTTATTGAGTGCCTCGGACTCATTGGATAGATTGATTTATTCCAGAAGATTCCTCTTGCAAGTCATTGGACACGCAGCTAGAGTTTCCGACTTCAAAGACATCTTGGATGGCTTGAAGAACAAGTCCACTACTAGCAAAAATGTCACTGTTAACAATGAAGAAATCAATTTCAGCCACGTTAAACTTACAACCCCAGCTGATGTCACCTTGATTGAAGACTTAAACTTTACAATCAAGAGTGGTGATCATTTACTCATTGCTGGTCCAAACGGTTCCGGTAAGTCCTCGTTATTCAGAATTTTGGGTGGACTTTGGCCATGTAAGTACGGTGAAATCAGCATCCCTGACTCTAAGAATGTGTTTTACTTGCCACAAAGAGCTTACTTGTGTCAAGGTTCCTTGAAAGAGCAAATCATTTACCCTCACAGCATTGAGCAATACAAGAACCAAAGCAAGAAGGATGACGATTTGAAAGAAATCTTGAGAATTTTGAAGCTTGATGATTATTCTGATAGCCTTGATGTGGTCAAAAACTGGGACGAAGAATTGTCCACTGGAGCGCAGCAAAGATTGGCAATGGCAAGATTATTCTACCATCAACCCAAATTCGCCGTGTTGGACGAATGTACCTCTGCTGTTTCTCCTGATATGGAACAATTCATGTACGAACACGCACAAAGTTTGAACATTACCGTCTTGTCCGTTGCTCATAGATCCGCCTTGTGGCACTTCCACAAGTATTTATTGAAGTTTGATGGTAAGGGTAATTATTTCTTCGGCAAGTTAGATGCTGACAGAAGACTCAAGTTCGAACAAGAGAGATTGTTATTAGAGAAGAACTTGAGAGACTTGCCAAACTTGAAGGAGAGATTGTCCGAATTGCGAAGAGTTTCTAATGCTCAACATAAGAAGCACCAATCTTCAACCAACTTAATGAGTCTTAAAGAAGCTTCAACTCATCAACAGAAGTAACGAGTTAAGAAGTTTATGTCGATATATTTATTTATTAAAGGCCTTTATGTCTGAATTTTTATTTGTAAATTAAGGCAGTTCATAAATTAATTGAATTGTAATCTAAAAAAATCATGTCTAAATTTTGATCTATTAACTGAAGAAGGAACTTCATGTCTATAAAATATTTGTAAATTAAGATTTGATTCATCTTCATCAATTATGAACTATCATAATTTCAACCATTCTGATGGACTTCAAGGATGTCCATGGTTGGATCCAGGCCAAGCTGAGATCTTTTCTGGTCCTGGAGATGTCGATCCTCTGCTGGTTGTTGAATCATCCTTGAGCTCAACAATATTACTATCATTGGCATACTCGAGGAGAGTGTCGATTTGCCTTAAAAGCTCAGTCTTTTCTGGGCCTTCTGCTAATTTTGCAGTGTCTTCGCGCACTTTCATCAACTTCTCCTCTGCTATTTGGTCGAGACTTTTGATGAAACGATCACCAAAGTTCGTATCGATTGGTAAGTTATTATAAATCTTCTTCTCCAAAGTTTTGATGATTTTTAAATTGGAGAGCACGTTCATGTTGTAAGTGTAGGGATTCAACTCGATTGATTTATTGTTCGATTTGAGAGGTGGATTAAGGAGAAGCAATGCTGCGTAGTAGAGCATGATGTGTATGTGAACAGGAACGTACTTCAAATTTTCCAAGATGTCATTATCATTGATCACCAAATTAAGGACGGTTTGGGCCGCATTGATCGCAATATTGGCATTAATGGTTGTCTCGTCTTCAGATAAAAATCCCTTATTGGATATGAATTCGTCCTCATTTGAACTATCATCATCACTGTCGCTGTCGCTATTCTCGGAATCTTCTTGTTCGGTTACTTTTCGGCTCATAGTTGCTTCAAGTGCTGGGCTTCTTTCCTGTGCATTGGATGAACTTTCAGTGATTGCGTCCCATTTCGGTAACATTTTGCTTGGATTCACTTGTAATTGTCTGACCGCAGCTGAATTGATGTGCATTTTAGCAAAATTATAATAAATCAAGGTCGATTTCGAGGACCATACTGTTCCATTGTTACTTGGTGCTAAAAGCACTGTCCATGAAACCATCCATTTGTCCAATTCCAAATTGCTCTTGGAGGGGATCCCGAATGCTGAAGGCATCAACAAGTCCCAAGCGTTACCCCTAAACGCTTCATTCAATGCCTGGTTGTACTCTACCTGGGACACCAACCTCATATCAGCATTAAGGTCTCTTTTCTTGGTCTGTTCATCGGATTTGTGGTCATTCTGAGTATGGTTTTTGTCAGCTGACTCTATCAATTTGGTGACCAGAGCTGAATTTTGAATTTCAAGAGGTTTTGAGGGAAGCAAAAGCTTCTTGCTGTTCACCAAAGAATAATCATGAGAGCTGACCAATGGTTGTCTATTCAAAGTCAAACTTTGCTGTCCGTCCAAGACGTATAAGAGGTACCAAAGCTTCAACTTATCCTTGTTTTCGGTGTAAGGATTGTTCAAACCATATTCTTTGGCTAGCTGAAGGGCCAAACCCGTAAACATTTGTGAATCTGTAAGCCAAAAACTGCACAAAATTAATGCCACGATTGTGTTGAAGCCTTCTTCTTCAGTCTTAGGCTTTCCTCTGTAGAGTAAAGATCCACATAGGTCCTGCAAATGAGTCTTGAGTCTCTCTGATTTCCCTGATAATTTTGGGTGATGAATAGATGCTATGGTGGATATGGCACAAACTAAAACCGGGCTTGTGTCCCATATCGAATCAATAGAAAATCTTGAGATTTCAAATCCGAAAAGCTGCTGAGATATATTATCGTTGAAGAAAATGAAAAGCTCTTTGGCATCGTCTTTCGATAATAAAGTATCTCTGAAATCGCCACTTTGATAAGTTTCAGCGGAGGGGGGACTTGATTTTATTCTCTTCCTGGTGATTTCTGGAGATGTACTTGAGCTTGATGAAGATGAAGATTGGTCTGATTCCAATTCCCGTTTTGATCGTATATCGTTGAAATGTGATGGGTTTGTTTCGTTATTGTTATACTGGTGCTGAGGTATTCTATTAGGGAATGAAGACATATATGGATCTTCATGGTGGTATGGGTTTTGGTTGTGGATCATGTTCGGATGGCGGTTATACGCTAATTGTTGATTGTGAGAGGGATAGGGGTATGGAGCATACCTCTGTTGTTCCATAAGCATTTGCTGGTTGTGTTTCATTATTTCTACCAAGTCGGTGAGTTTATCGTCAAAAGTATTGATTCTGTTCTCCATCTGAGACTTCCAGCGTCCGTCGTCCTGATGCGATATTATTGATCTGATCCCAGGGGGTTGCGCAATGCCAGAAGGGTGGCTCGGGGTGATATTAGTGGGGATATTAGGAGGAATGCCGGAAGGAATGCTGGAAGGAGGTGGGACATTGAAAGGAGTGGATATTCCTGACATCGTGGGTGTTCTGGCAATATTGGACGGAGGCTCCAGAAGGCCGTACCCTGCGGATGTTGCCGCTTTTGTTCCGGACGGCGCTGGTGCTTGCGGGATATGTGGAGTTGGTTGTATCGGGTTAATATGTGGAAATGTGATCTCTGCTTCGGCGTTTGATCTGGAAGAGCTCACGCCTCCCTGACTGAAGGAAGGAAGCTTTAAGGATGGAAGTTTCGGCACAAATTGGCAGTTGGCGCCTTGGCCGGTCTTGACACACCGCTCACAAGGTAAGGAGTTTGTATAGATGCATTTTACCTTTGATTTCTTGCAGTTGGAACACGGCTTTGTTCTTTTTTCTTTGGCCATTTTTGATGGCTGCATGTTTTGGAGCTGAGGTTGCGGCTATTTCATCTGAAAGTCAAGAAGAGCTTGGAGGGAAGCTGGTGAAGAAGCGTGGATAATGTCTATGACAAGAAAAGTGGCTTTGTCTCTACGCTTTTAGCGGTAATTAGCGTGCGATAATGTCTCTATGGTAATAAAATTGGCGGTTAGAAACCGCGATAATGTCTAATTTAGATGATTGATAGTGCGACAATGTCTTTTAAGATGAATGTGATTATGCGACAATGTCTATTAAGATGAAACTGATTGTGAAAGTGTGCTTTTTTGCTTTTGCAGATTAGCCCCAGACTGTAAGCCGCAAATGCGATCCGAGGGTCCCCCACCATTTTCACCACTTATTCTTCCTTGATCATGTCCATGAAACCCAGAATAAAACTGTTTTTCGGCCCAGCCCGTCAGTATGCCGTCACCGGTGCCTCCAACAATCCCAGCAAGTTTGGTTTCAAGATTTTGCTGTGGTACGTGAGCCATGGTTTGTCATCAATCCCCATCAACCCGAAAGAGCAGGAGATCTTGGGCCAGCCTGTGGTCAACTCGATTCTTAAGGTCTTGGAGGCTATCAAGAGTAAGCAGGACTTGGAGATCTACAACTTGTCCAAAGTCGACGGTGTCAGTATTTCCTTCTTGACCCCACCACATATTACTTTGAACACTTTGAAAGAGATTGCGACGATTACAGGTTACAAGGAACTTGTAAAAGGAGTTTGGTTCCAGCCAGGCAGCTACGACCAAGCCGTTTTGGACTTGGCAGACCAGATCGGCTTGGGAGAGAAGGCGATTCATCAGGAAGAATGTATTTTGGTCAGAGGCGAAGAGGGTATGTATAGTGCAAATTTGTAATGTTTATGGACAGGAATATCGAATTGATGAGCGTAGAGGATCAATGAGTAAATCAATTGGTAATCAGTAATTGAGTCAATTCCTGGATTGATTCTGATTAATTGAGTTCGCTCATCAAGAGGTGATCGATAAGTTTGATTAATTGCTGGGTTTTGTGTTGATAGAGCCAGAATTAGATAAATAACAATTATGTTACGTAGCGGCGGATGGGGGGATTGCGGCAGTGTAGCGGCGAAAGTGGGGTGAGGAGGATGGACAGGCCCAAAAGTCGACTCTATGATTAATAATACTGTAGTATGGGTTTTACCACCTTCTTCTCACTATCCCACTCGGCCAGCGCCGCTAAGGCCGACTGATCAAGCTTCTATTTCCCAGCTTGGTACGGCCATGCCAACATAATATTAGATGTATTTCAGCAATCTCGATGAATTCCGGTTGTTTCAGCTTTCTGAATGAATCCCCGACTTGATTGCTGATGTATTCCCCATCTTTCTCGATGAATCTCGGTTTCAGCTTTCCCAGTATAGAAGTCTGAGTTTTTGCGAATGTATTACCCCTTTCTAGTCTAGCATCTTCCGTATATACTTCCCCCAGCTCTCATTGCCCTCTGTGGCGTAGTTGAGCTCGGAAAGGTTACGTTCCACCTGGATGGTATATGGAAAAGGCAGACTCTCCAAGGACGTGATCGGCGGTATATGATCTTTATGAGTATCCACGATGCTGATGATCTTATTGAGGTTCTCTTCGAAATTGCGCACGGACACTTCGAGCTTCGTGTTCTTTGTAGGCGACTCCTTGCGGTCGCTGGAGATATCGGTATCACTGCTAATTGGCAAACACTCCACCGAGATGATCCAGGATTCCCAGAGTTTCAAGTCGTCGGAGCTATCGGACTTGCCAAACCATCCTGTTCTTTTGCTCTTCCCGGCCTTTCTGTCTAGAAACTGTATGATTACATGGCCGTGATTTGCCCCCTGGCTTGTGGCGTCAAGGTGTTGCTTGATGAGTTGGTTGACTTTCTCGTCAATGAGGGTATCCAACTCAGGCATGCCATCGGCCATGCTGTATGTGACGCTGAGAAACTCGTTGGTGGTGGGCGTTATGGGTCCGAATAGTCTATTGAAGAAGATGGTCCATATTACTCCTAGATGTTAGTGTTTGTTGCGGGAGATGGGAATAACGAGGGATGGTATCACGTGCCGCTCTTTAATGACGTACCTTTCAAGGACTCTCTGACCACCGACCTCTCTGCGGTGAGGTTCAATCTATATTCCATGGGGTCAGGTGTGGTAACTGGTAGATCCCAAAATCTGACTTGGCTAATGTTGGTGTTATAGGACTATTGGGTCATGCACGACCGGAAATGAGAAATATCAGAATTTCGAGAAAAAGGGCGGAAATCACCAAGACTATGAAAATCAGAGACGAAGAGA
>JAJMGD010000035.1:0-42534 GCA_030568515.1 Suhomyces guaymorum
GCCATCAGTACCAGTGGTGGTGGTGGTACTAGCAACAGAGCCTGTCCATGGGGTGGTAATGGTAGCAGCGTGACCTGGGGTCTCAACAATCACAGTCTCTGTGCCATCAGTTCCGGTGGTGGTGGTAGTGCTGGTGAAAGAGCCCGTCCATGGGGTAGTGACAATAGTGGATGGAACAGGTGTCTCAACAATCACAGTCTCTGTACCATCAGTACCAGTGGTGGTGGTGGTACTAGTAACAGAGCCTGTCCATGGGGTGGTAATGGTAGCAGCGTGACCTGGGGTCTCAACAATCACAGTCTCTGTGCCATCAGTTCCGGTGGTGGTGGTAGTGCTGGTGAAAGAGCCCGTCCATGGGGTAGTGACAATAGTGGATGGAACAGGTGTCTCAACAATCACAGTCTCTGTGCCATCAGTTCCGGTGGTGGTGGTGGTACTGGTAACAGAGCCCGTCCATGGGGTAGTAATGGTCGTGGCTGGTGGTGGAAGAAGGACAACGATGGTTTCGGTATTTCCAGGACCTGAGCGGATTGGCAATGTGGTAAGGCTGGTTACAGATCCTGTATAAGTCAGAGTGATTATCTCAATAACGTCACCATCAGACCCAGTGTTAGTGGTGTTAAATGATTGCCAAGTTGTTGGTATAGTAATGTTATGAACTATACCATCATTGCATGTGTGATCATCAGTGTAATTGACACCTATTTGCAGTGGGTTCCCATTGGAGTATAAATCAATGAAGGGTCTAAATCCTGCTGGAACGTTCTGATACGTGACGGAATATCCTGCGGGAGTACACGACTGTTGAAACTGGAAGTTGGAATATGTTTCAGGAAAGTTCCAAGTATTGAGTTGATCGCTTATAGCAGCTTGAACAGAACTGCAATCTATTGTGTTAGTCAGAACCTGAATACTGAGAGTTCCGGATTTGTAGCCAGTTGTACAGTTGCCAGCTAATAAATAAGCTTGCTTAAGCTGTGCAATTGTGTTATCTCTCAAAAAGTAAGTCGTATTAGAGCGATCATTAGTAAACAAAGGCTGACCATCGAAGGTAACACTTGTGGAAAGATCATTGTTACCATCTTTGAATGTGACAGTGTTCAAGCCGCCTGTAAAGCATGTGGAATCGTCCAAGTCATAAGAATGAATGGACATACCAACACCAAACTCAACGGGGAAGTCAACTGTTCCCAGTGCCGCTTGAAAATTCGCAACACCAACAGCATTTGTGGCGGTACATTGTATTGATGAGTAGGACTGAAAGATTTCACCATTAGTTAATGAACAGGTTGCATAGGTAGTTCCACCAGCTTGTAGCGTAAGGGTGAAATCTGAAACAGCAAACTTGTAAACGCAAGGCAAGGTAAGAGTAAAGGTGTCCCCAGGTGCAATATTTGCTTGATCCATTTTCCAACTGAGCGTAGCCTTCCATAAAGGAACATCAGGGACCTCTGGACTGTTTCCTCCAATGAATTCCAAAGAATCAAAACTAGAGAAGATCCCTGAGACTTCTTTCGCAGTGGCGACTGCCATAGCGCAACTTACCACCAAGGAATAGAGCAAGTTCATTTTGGTGGTTGTTAATTCAAATTACTGAGGGCACGAAATCACTTGAATTTTATATCCAAAACTAAGTAGTGAAGGAATCCGAAATACATAAGCTTTGAGTTGACAAGCTCCCAATTGAGAATATTGAGCTACAAATTGGGAAATTTGTATGAGACAATCGAAACATCTAGACTCCCAAGTCCTTCATGAGATTTTGTTCGACTGAAAAATACAATTTCTGCAATGCAATATGAGATCAGTGCGTGCGTCTACTGTGGGCAGCTTTCCCAAAAAGATTCGTTTATGATAACAATTGTTTACTCAACAAGGGGCAAAACATTTCGCAGCCATCCTAAGTGAGATTGCAAGAAATTGCGCGAAAAATCTAAAAATATTTTAAATCGGGCATTACCCGCATGTCCCCGAGATTCTGAAAAGCAGTAAGCCAAATATAAAATTAAACTGCGTTGGATAATCTCGGCGCTAAGAAGATTACTAACACTATCAATATCCCAAAATTTCATCGATAGTATTTGAAAATTGGTTAGTGATTTCATCTTTTTCCTCACCTATCCTATTCTCGTCATTTCGCATCTCGCTGGATTGGAAATTACAAATATCAACATTGGAAGCATAATAAGTTCGTAGAAGCATGAGTCGAAAATTTTATGAGAATGCAAAAGAATTTGAACGATATCAGGGGGACTTCTGGTAATACTTGTGCTGGTTCGTTCAAACTTTGAAGTTCCACGAATACGATTCTTTTTGATCTTAAAATTTCGGCACTATATTATTCATGTTTATGCAGTGGTGATGCTGCATAATGCGAACGCAGATGCATTCAGTCACAAATTTCTATTTCATTAGCCTCGACTAATCAGGACAACGTGAGGATGTCAGGGAAAGTTTCCTTCGAGTTGCAGAAACGTCCTTGACATAGGCGAGGGTCAGCTTCGGTTTCGCGACCTTGTTCCGTTTCACGTGCATTGCATCAAATGATATGTCATTCGATGCCTCTGTAATACGATTTGTGAATTAAAAAATATATTGAAAGCTTAAGCAAGATCTACTTAAATTAGAGCCCTCGTACATATTCTGCAATGAGACAGAGACCAGCAATGCCTACCTGCATATAGTATGCGTCAAACGTACAATTTCTATGCATTTTTTTATTGAAAATAGATTTAAAGTTTGAATTAACAATACGATCGGCGTAGGATAATAGCTAGACTAGACCAGGCGAGATCTTGTCTTATAATTACTATACGAAAGATTTGCGACTTGAAGATGTGATGAACGGAATTCCAGACAAAGGTACCTTCAAAGTACATGTAATATAACGTTTTATCAACCCAGACTTCACTAGGGTTGAATTATTTTTAGGTAGACGCAAGTTTTGTGCAAGCCAAACGCAAAGCGTAAGCTTTGGGTTCTAATGCATCTGCGTCAGTAGCCAAATAGCAACGGAAAGTGATCCTCTCCAAAACTGCTTCTAGAACGACTGAACGACTTCAAAATGAGTCTTTTCAGCCGGCGTTCATGAGGGGAAGAGATGTACATGCTGTTGATGGAGATCTTGTGCAAGATTTCTCTCAACTCCATCGAGGTTATTCGCACCAGCTGACAAATTCATTTTGACTATGAAGGTTTAGAATTTTGAACACGTTCATCTGTTTGATATTGTAACAACAAACTTTCCAATAATGCACTTTGGTGTGCACGGAAACTCGATGCTCAGGTCAATAGAGCCACAATTTCTCTCTAATATTCGCGAAAATCTACAGCGTGTCTCAGATCTTACGGCAACTCAATGAATAGGGCGATTCAGTTGTATCGGATTGATTTGCTACTCAATTTTCCGATTTGAATCAAATAGGCAAGATGCGGGCTAGTAAACAAAAAATACTCATTCTATATTAATGATGTACTCACCGACCATACATCTGAAATTTGAAAAATCTCAGTTCAATCATAAGCCAGTGTTATTCATTTGAAAGAGTTGCTATTCATGAAGTTCTATCCTATATTGAGACATTGAGAAGACGCTTTGTATTTGACCGAAAATCTTCCAAAGAAATTTGCAGGTACATTTCTGTTTCTTCTGCAGGATTAGGCCCCAATTTACATGAACTTTTCCGGCTGTGGCGAAGACCCACTTGCCGCAGTGTAATATATTGCCCTTCTGCATCGCGCCAGATTTCGCGCTGAACTTGGAGCGCGCATATACGTTGGGAAAAATTCACGGCGAACTACAGATACTTCTGTTTTTGTACTATCTGTGAACATGCATGAATTAATCGAAAAATCCAAAATTGACTTTTTGAATAGCTTTTCCTATTCATTTGTTACTAAGAATTGAATAGATGATTCTCGACTCGAAAATTTGAAATTGATTGATCGTCTTCGAATATCCTGAGTTTAGTAATCAAGTCTTGTACTCAGTCATATATGATTTCTCTTACATTATCTCTCTCAATTTCCCAACATGACAGTTATTGGATTGAAAACTAGAAAGGCTCATATATGAAGGTGATCTTTCATTGAAATTGGCTTAAAGCTAAACTGCTGCAATACTCAAGCTCGGAGGTCAAGACAAAAACCTGTAGACAAGTATATCTACATCTTGAACACAAAAGCAACTTTTATACAAAAACAAGCAATGTCTTGGCACTTGATACTGGATGATATGATTTAACACACACTGTTATGGAGGAAACCTATCAATTTACGTGCGAGCTGTTTTTTTGGATCATGACCCACAAAGTGAAGCTTTTTGCACATTATAGCTGTATAGAGTGAAAATTGAAAGTGGCTCTGGCCCATGCAATGGAGCAGCATCATCCAGTGATGATGTCTTATCTTTCAGACTACATATTCCCAAAGCTTCAAGATTCCCCGAGATTATCCAAATGAATTAATCTCTATTCAAAGGGCAAGCGATTGCACTACGGAAGCTGTTCAAACCAGATGCCCATGTAGAAAGTTTCCGAAGACGTTAGATACAAGAATTACGATATTATTTTAATTGTTCGCCGCAGAGGACAAAAATAAAAGCGGTATGCTCTTTATTATCTCGTTTCCTAACGAACAAACCTATACCATCTTTATTTTCTTAGTTGGCAGGTTTGTCACCAATGAGAAATAAGGGAAGGTATAAGAGCTTAGGGTGCTAAGAACGTTCAAATTACCCAGCAAGCATTAGCTTGCAAAAAGAAAAATTAGACCGTGTATTAATGCCTCAAAGTTTTGGCACGATCTCACATATGATATTATAATCTCGTATAGACTCCCGATCGAATATTTTGTCCAAAACCTTACTATTATCAGCTTTAGAACAGGAACAGGAGCCCGAGTCTCAATATTGTGCAATTCAACCTCGTATTATCGAATAAACACTGCAGAGTTCTAAGCTGATAAGTTTGAAAGGAGCCTTGGTGTGAAGGATTGCTGTATGACTGTACCTCAAATTGTACATAATAAATTCAATTAAAAATTCGAAACCAACTTGGAAAATATGCTCGTAAAATCGATGAAAAATGTATCATATTAATTTTAGATTGTTAGATTCTTAGACTAAACTTGTACGGCATCTGATTGACCTTTACAGCTTCGACGATTTCTTTACATTGACGTAAACGCTCCTGCCCTTGAATTGAAAACAATACCCGGTCGGAATTCATGAAGATCTACATCAACCGTTCTGAGATCTTCATGGGGCTTGTACATCCGCCCTCTTCTATATTATATTTTCGGTCACCTTTGAGACCGCGGTTATTATTGGTAGATCACTAGGTGTTGGTGTAAATGGGCTACATTGGTACCTACACGACCTCATATCAGAAACACCGGTCTAACGGGCCGGGTCCAAGAGTAGTAATGAGATATACTTGGCGTCCATCAGGCCGATTGGCTCTATAACGCCAAGCTCATTGCCCCGGGACAAGCTCCGGGTGACACCGGCTACCTGGAGCCAAGTAGAGAGCCGAGGCCGATTCCTCGGTTTCTTGGCAGAATAATTAAGAATATATAAAAGGGGGTACCTGCCCTAGTCAGGGACCTCCCCAACGAGATCTAAATATACCTTACAGCTATATACGGAGATATCTGCGCTGCTAATACCTGGATATCTAACCTCTCTGCCTTCACCCTGTGAAGCACTATAGTACGCATCCTGCATACTATACTCCTGTACCAACCTCCGGTTTGTACGCACCAACACTAGGTCGGTGTCAGATTTCAAATCTGCATAGCTTTCGTACAGTAACTACTGTTTGAGTTGTTGAAGTGTGCAAGCGCATGAAAAAAATAAGTTCAAAATCTCAATGCAGCCCGCAACAACCGCTTGGTCATTTCCTTCACTTTTCGGTGCGTGCAAACTTCGATGATGTCAAGTTATGTGCAGATATGTTTTGTTAGTGCTGTATATTCTTATCGCGATCTGCGAGAAGAGAAATCGATTGATTGACGACAGAGAAAGTAAGGTGCAAATCTTGTGCACAATTCTTTCTATTTTTTTTGCTTCTGGATTTCCTACCTCAACCTGAGATTTCAGATGCATTGAGTTCAAGAATGTAGCCAATAAACCGGTTCGTTGCTGTTCATGAGCTTGGACGTTGACATATCCTAAGCATTTGAAGTTTTCATCCTTCTTGCGTGAGGAAGAATTAAATGTGTCTAATAAAAAGGAAGTGATGGTTAGTTTGCCTACATCTTACAGAGATTTTTGAAGAGGCTCTTTAGTTCATTTACAGCTCCGCTACCTGTGAATCCAAAACAATGCGACGTTCGACTTAATTGCTGATTGAGACATGTCTTTCAGAATGAATACAGAAAAATTACGGCAATTCAATCGATTATTTGAGCTATGTGCTCCTAGTTCTTATCAAGGAAAACAGTCTGCTCCAATAACATTAAAGCTAATAAGTTTAATATAAATGTATCTCTCCGACTTGATTTTTACTGGTTGTGTTTGAAATGTTCAAATTTCCACTCTCCCGCCCGATATTGATTAGAATGAACAACTTTTTGAATCAATTTATGGATGCACGATGGACTAAATATTCTAGATATGTTTGATCGTCCCCTAGTCTAATCGAGTGGTCTTGGATGATACATCAATGTATAGACCACATATTAGTGATCAAAACTCATTTGGTAGACTCTTACACACTGAGCTTTGGCCATCGCAGGAAAACTGGTGCTTTTGAGTAGTCTTACGATATAAGGTCCTACTATTGAATAAGGAAAGTGGAACTTAGTAAGGGCGACCCGAATGTCTCAAATCTCAGAGGTTCAATTGTAATACCCTATATACCCTTACATAGTGCTTTGAAAAAGCGCACTTGGACATCTACAGAAGTACTGAAGTCTAATAGGGATTTTGAAGTTTTGCCTTAAATTCCAAGGGCACTGACATAGATGAATCTTGCCTTACTCAAGATGCTATTGTCAAGGGTCTGGTGCTCATTAGATTTGACATATTAACTCGGATCAAGATGCTATTGTTGAGAATTTAGCGTGCACTAGATGTCAATTCAAGAAGCACTAGATGTCAATTCAAGAAGCACTCGATTTCTCAACATCATATGCGACATCCTCCTAGGGATGTGTTTTGAGTATCTCTGGGAATTGAGACTAAGTGAACCTTTCGCTAACTTTATTTCTTGTTCAGTCTGGCACGATAACTAATCTTCTAGGAAGTCTCAAATCAACGAAGTCAATTGTCTAACTGTAGAAGAATTCGTCAAGCTGGCATTGAAATTACGAAGTGGCCTTTACATCCACGGACTCGTAGCCAACGATGAAGTCTGGGTTCCACTATAATTTCCTTACTATAATTATGATTTCTCTGCGTGAATCAAGCCCCATATTCGACCGACTCTTCCTTACTTCAACCTCCACTATAATCTTCTCTGCCTCATTTCCTTCGTATCTTTCCACCATTTCTCGTATCTGTTAGTTGTGTCGCGACATTCTTCCGAATAGTCTGGACATTATGTTTAGGGTTAGGTTCTCCTGAGTTATAGACGAATAATAGTTGTTCAGTTGAACACACTCAATGTTTATATTTTCAGTGAAACTAACTAGTGATATATATCTTTAGGGCTACGACCATCGCATCCATCTTGATAAAAGTACTTTAGGAGCAGACTCTTTAATTTCTAAAAAGTTTATCCCAATCTGCATCACAACTGCGAGATAAACTCCAATAAATACATATTGTTATCTGCTCTAATCACCCTCCTTTTGTTCCTAGATAGGAAAACCCAGTAGATTTTTAGTGTATCCTGTCGTGCGGATAACACCATCTCCAAATTCTTCCTATCACACGTGACTTTCACTATCCGATGAGATGAAAAAAAAAGAGCGACTAACATCACCACCAATGGCTCTCCACAAATCCAGCGAATTCGTCCAGGATTCCGATTCCGACGTCGAGGACGTTCAGTTCCAACCTCCCAAGCATTTCTCCAAAATTTCCCCTTCTGCGGGCATCTCCCTCTCTGATGAGAAGGAAGTTTGGTTGATCAAAGTGCCAAAAGGCTTCCCCGTCAAGCAACTCAAAACTTTGCCAGTGTCATTCACAGCCACATCGATCGCCAACGGGCCAGAGACCTTTGCTATAGACCACAACAACAAAAAGAGAACTTATCAGGTCAATGAAGAATTATTGGCCCAAACTGAAAACAAAAAGAATGCCGTGTTTGTGAAAGCAAAGAAGAACTTCAAAGTGTTGAAAGGTGATGTCTCGAGATTCTACAACATCCGTGAGACTGTGGCCATTCCCGAGATCGACATTGATAAAGTGGTGCAACCAAGAAGAGATGTCAAGAAGATCAAGAACTTGAGAATGAGACATTTCCCCACCGGCTACACCGCTGACGACTTCGAAGAGGCCAAACCAAGAAGCGACGAGGTGGAGTCTGCTGATGAAGATGAAGAGGAAGACAGAAAGATCAAGAGAGTCAAGATAGAGGAGACCAAGGAGAAGAAGGAAAAGAAGGAAAAGAAGGAGAAGAAGGAGAAGAAAGGAAAGAAGGAAAAGAAGGAGAAGAAGGAAAAGAAAAAGAAGGATTAGATGAACTGGAAGTGAGGAAAAAGAGGCTGGAAAAAGAATTATCAGGTATGAATTCCACTGAAAATCATGCTTTTAAAGCTGAAAAATATCCAATTTTAGATCAAATTTCAAAAGTGATCCCACCTTTCCAATCCCTTTATCTCTCCCTTTGCCACCCCCTTCTTTAGCCCCTTACGAACACTATGTTCTTGCATCAGTCCCTGGACTACGGTTTCGACCAGACTAGTCATAAGTCGTGTATAATACAAACTAGACCCATCGCGATCTCACTGTAGGATCTCTCACAAGATTATAGTTCTATCACCGAGTTATATCACATTCCACACCGCCAAATATGGGTAGTGGCGCCTCCAAACCAAGACAGCTCGCCAAGTCGGCCGAGAATGTTGCAAAATCCGTCAATCGTGGCCAAATCAACCAGTTGCCACTGAAAAAGTTACAAGAAAAGTATGAGCAAAGTCATATAAATGCTGAGTTAAATCAACAGAAAATGGCTCAATCTGTAGACGAAAGCTTGAACCAGACACAGGGCCCTGGCACTTACCAGCTGGCCGGTTTTGATGCCGGTAAGCTCAAGAAAAAGCTTGCCAAAAATGAACTTACCAAGACGGATCCATTGCAATCTAACTTGCCCGAAGGCAAAGACGGGTTTGATCCCCACGAAGCCGGAACTTCGACCTACGGCAATAACGACTACGTAAATAACATCAACAACTTGGGCAGACAGATCCATTCGCATAATATGAGCCATCTGGGAGACCATTCGTTGGCGATCAAACAGTTAAAACACAGGAAAGCCCTCTTTGAACAGGGCGAAAAAGAGGTCCAGAAACAGATGGACGATGGCACCGAAAGTGCGACTAGGACAATGGTGCACCCACACACTTTGGGCGCCATTCTCAACGATATCCACGACAAAAGAGTCGACCAAGAACGCATCACTTTGGACTATCTGTTACACCCTGATTTCGTCAAAGAGTTAGGAAAAAGGTTCAAAGTGGCCAGTAATACGGTTATCATAGAGGAGAAGACCAAGGACGACGAGTTGGGACATAAGGTGGGTCCTCAGGTGAACGAAGATGGATTGGACGGAGATGAAGCCGAGAGGTATAGAAAGTTGAAGCTGAGAATCAGTTTAGAATGAGGAAAGAGGAAAGGATATCAATGAGGAGCGAAGGAGATCAAAGAGAGAAGAGAAAGAGAAGAGGGGATGGCAAAGAAGAGATTTGGGAGGAGAATCGAGGAAAGTGCCAGATTCACAGAGGATCAGAATAGAAAAAGATTATCAAGAAATCAATGAGAATAAGAATAATAGACAAACGAAGAGATATAAAGGGAAGAAAGGACGATACTCCAGAAAGAAAGGGTAGAGTCTAAGACAATTCACATCTCTCTCCGGTGACATACCTTATTATACTGATATTCTCCATTTTACTTCCATTCGTTGTCTTTGACAATTGATATAATATCTACCCTCTTTCAGCTCATATCCTCCTTCAGATTCCTCATATTTCACCAGTTGATATCATATTTTCTCATATCTCTTCAGTTCTCATTATCATATTCACATGTAGATTCGCACTGTACATAGCCGATTGCGGATTACCCCATATTTCAATATACAATTCAGAACTACTAAGTACTTTCAAGAACGAGTTCAATCGAAGCCATTGATATCATAAACGATCATCATTGGACAATACCCTCATTGGATCAACTGTATTGAATCAACAACTTCATTAGACCATCAACCATTGGCCAATAAACCCAATTGGATCTTGAACCATTTGCTGATTAACTCCACTGGGTCATTGCCATTGGATAACCAGGTCTATCATCTGTCACTCTCCCCTATCTTTCATATGTCCAAAGTTAAAGAGGTCTTATCTGTGCTCAAGAAGTACACTCCGTGCGATGTTTCTGACGCTTTGAACAAGTTCGGTTTTGCGGACGGTGGCTTCATTCCCAATCTTGAGATCCGCTCTCCAGTCACTTCACTGGCTTCCGCCGCTGGAAGAGCCTATACTGTCTTGTATGCTCCAAAACTGGACCCTCGTCCGGCCGTGAAAGAGTCGTATATCGATAACGTACCAGAAGATTCAATCGTGGTGATTGGACTTCCTTTAGAAGCCCAAACGACCTCTGCTCCGTTTGTCAAAGTCAATAATGCTCTCTATGGTGGCTTGATGTCCACCCGGGCCCAGTACAGAAAGGCCAATGGATCTGTCATTCTTGGACGGATCAGAGATTTGGACGAACACAACGAGCTCAATTACCCAGTTTGGTCCTACGGGGTGGGCACTTCTGCTCCCGGGCCGTTGGTCAAAGTGGTGGGCATCAATGTGCCATTGGAGATCAAGGTAGTGGGATTGGATCAAGAGGAACTGATCTTGAAGATCGAGCCTGAAGACTATATAATTGCTGATAAAAATGGTGTAGTTAGAATCCCACAAGAGGCTGATTTAGAGGGGATCTTGGAGTATATCCCCAAGAGAGTGGATGCAGATACTCACGTCAGTGAGGATATCAAGAAGGGGAAGGGTGCTACGGAGAGTCAGAAACTTTGGAGAAAGAAGATCTAAGAAACTTTCCGAAGGGAAGTTTCTGAAGAACCCGAAGAGGTCCCGAAGGTAAAGAAGAAGTCCTGAAGAAGTCTCGAGAAGTGTTCGAAGTGATATTCCGAAGGAATAAACTATTTAGATACTGGTAGATAAATAAGAACTATAACTTGAGAATGGAGAAAATCTTTCGAGTAGAAGTAATAAGAAGAGTTATAAGCCAAGAAGTGTGTTAGTTAAGAATAGTCTACAGATAAATGAGGTAATGAAAGTAACAATTAATATAATTAGTATGGTGAACATAATCGATAAAAGGGTAGTAAAATTGACAAAATTCAAATTTGAGAGAGGTGGTTTCACCTTCCAATAAGAAGGAAGAATCGACCCTATCTTAAAACTTCCAGATTCTCCCAGTAAATACCCCAATTTCCCACTAATCTTTTGACTAATTCCCTCGCTATCCTCTTTTCTCCCTAACGTCTCGCTAATGTTTCTCACTAATCTTTCTAACTACCTTTTTTCTCCCTACCTTCTCACTATTCTCCCTAACTTTTCCCCAGTATCTCCACCAATCTATATTCGCATTCCCCACATTACAACTCAACACCACAATCATCCCACCATCATGCCCGAAAACGCTCCTCGGGATCCCTTGATAGACCCTTCGGATCCCCTTCGGGATCCTCTGGGTCCAGAGGCTCTCTCCGAGCTTCGAGTCTCTCTTATCGGGAACAGAGATCTTAAATACAAACTTGTCTCCAACCGTCAATTCATCTCCCAATTGGTTGATTCCTTCACTAATCTGATCCACCACATCACCAGCCAGGAGCCCACGGCCTGGCTTGCCAACCAGAGTCTTCTCCAGGACTTGGAACGCCAATCGGTCGTTCTAAAGATTCTTTGTGCCTACATCACCGAAGTCAATACCGAGAAACATCCTAACGTCACCAGCTGTCTCCACTCGCTAGAACAGTTATTGGACCCTATCATTCAGTTCTTGGTCTACTATGTCGCTAAGCTCATCCCGCTAGCACTCAAGAAGGTCACCACCGAACTGGTGGAGGCCCAATTGCACTGTCTCTTATCGTCTTCGCTAGACATTTTATTGTTTCTCAGTAATATCCGCCACCATACGATCGACGCCGTGGCGGTGGCACGCTTCATCACTTGCTTGCTCGTGTTGAGCGAGGAGGACTTCTTGCGAGAGAGCAACGCTCTTTTGTTGAAGCTGATGAAGCTCATCCCGTTGTTGCTCACCTGTACGGAGTTTGTCAACCAGTCAACTGTCACTTTGCTCACCACTTTGCTCAGAAGATTACTGAGAGAGTGTGCTACCATCATAAATGTTCATTTCCCAAACATGGGCGAAAATTGCAAGTTGTTGCACCAGATCAGTTTCCAGGACACCAGCTTGCCCAACATCGAGCTCAACCAGAACCTCATGAGGGCTCGGGTAAATCAGGCGTTGTTGCTCGAATTAATCGTCAGTATCTGTCAGATATTCCACGTTATGAAAGAAAACGACTATGAGGTCACCAGGAGACCGGAGAGGTCTCCAGTGGTGTTGCCCGAACACGTCTACCTTCTGTTGTTGCTCTTGTTGAAGAACGAGGACGATTTGATGTGTTTGGCGGCCTTAAATTTAATTATGGTTTATCTTGATAATTTGGAATCTTCCAAGAGAAGCGAATCTTTGAACTTCCAAAACTACCAAAAATTGTTCCCCAAAGTGATCCAAATGCTCAAGTTGGAGCAATCTTCCAGTGCTAAAAAAGGATTGATTTCTTTGCCCATATACGTGCTTTCTCCAGGCCGGATATTGGCCGATTTGTGCTTCAAATATCCCGTGCTCAACGACGAGCTCAAGAACGCCAATACCGATTTTAAGGTGATCGAACAGGTGCAAAACTTGACCAAATCGTCCCATTTGTTGAAATTGCTTAAAGCACTCAAAAAGAGCTCCAGACAGGGAAATACAATGGTAGATTTTACCATCATGATCAGTATGAACGAACGGGACTGCGACGACCAGTTGGCCGATTTATTCTACTTATTGAGTGTATTCACTAGCACCAACGAATCCTACCGTAGCCGGATCATCAACATGGCGGGGGACCAGCAGAAAATCAACCTTGTGTTTGCAGAAGTGATATTCGATATAATCGACGATTTTCAATTTCTCTTGAACCAGAACGAATTGGGCTATTCCTTGCTCCAATCTCGTCAAGTGAAGCCCGAAGACTTGGCTTGGTTCAGTAAGAATTTGGGCATTATTCGCTCACTTTTGGACCGTCCTCTTTACACAAACTGTCTTTATTTGATCAGATCTTTATCCAGATCTGTCACTACCTTGAGAACGTTTTATGTCGAGTGCAACTCGTTCAAAAGCTTCATTACAGCCCCAAATGTTGTGGACAATTCGGGAGGCCTTATCACCAATTTTTTGCAAATTCTCAAAGCTTTTGCTCTGGCCGATAAGATCGACGAGTACTTCTATCCCTTGGACGAAAAGAAAAACTATAGAGCACTCATGAAGAGCCGGAAAAACCAGATGATCAACAAGTCAATTACGATCAGTTTGCTCGGTAATTTCATCCTCGATTTCAGTTCTTTCCGCTACAATGTCGTCAACTACGATTCCTTTTTGCACAGCTTGTCTTCGATCTACAAGAGTTCTGTCACTCTGCAGGGCAACAGCTTATTGGCAGACCTCCAGGATAATTCAGTTCAAGCCGAAGACATTTACCAGAGAAACTTCGTTCAATTGAATATTATGCAAGTGATCAAGAACTTCCTCTACCACGAGACCAACGAGAACAAGCAGGATCTTTTGGAATACTTCCCATTGGCTACCTTGATGGAGAGAACGTTTTATGGTTTGGAAAAGAAAGAGACAGAAGAATTTATCAAGGAAAATAGCGAAATTCATCATTTGAAGCTCAAACAAAAATTGGTCGCTTTCGACATTCTCCGTAATTTCACCGCCGGATCGCCTCATTTCAACCAGATCGTCATGACCACTTATGAATCCACCTATTGGCTTCATCGAGATTATCATTTGCCTGAAAAATGGGACCAGTTTATTCAGCACAGTCTTGAATTTTCACGTCCGTTCACTGGCAAAGACGGTGAATTTAGTACTGAAGAGGGCCGCTTGGGTCTCGTGTTAAATGACGATTACGTGCGCATGGTCACCTCCATTAATTATATCGAAAACCACAAGTATGCCAATATTGAGACCATCAGCAAGGACCAGTTCCCCAGGGACGAAACCTTGCGGATATGGCTCCAGTTTATGGAGTTGAGCGTTCCTTCAGGCTACGAAAACGGGCTTGATTTGGGGGATAGAATCACCCTCAACACCAATTTGAACGAGATCAAATCGTCAATCGTCTTCATTCTCATCAATTTGACCCGCCACACCACCTACAGTGTCAGTTCCGATAAAGAGTTTGTGCTCTTTGATAGTGTTGGAGCCCGCGAAGACGCTGAGGAATCCGGAGCAGGTACTCGGCGATTCCACACCAACCAGCGGATCATGGTAGACTCGGACTCGGAAAGCGAACAGGGCGACGAAGACGGAACTCCCGATACTTATACGGGCGAAGATGTGCTCACGGTGCAAGACCGGGCGAAATACTTACAGGAATTCGGTTTTGGAGCCGTCTTGGTCAGACTTATTAACCTGTACACCAGGCACCCTGGCAGAAGTCTCAGTGGCAGTAACGGAAATGGCACTAGTAGAAGAGCCAAGGGCGAAGAGCTGGAGTCCAAGGAGCTGGAGTCCAAGGTTCTCAAACGGTTCGATATCCAGAATAGCTATGATCTTTTGGAAAAATTAAAGTCTGCTAATCTGCAAATCTCCGGGCTTTTGAAGCTAGGACGTCGTGGGAATGAAGATGCTGAAAGGGCTGGAAATGGGGCTGAAAGGTCTGGTTCTACGGTTTCGACAGTACCGGTTCCCAACGCTGTACGGCCCGATGTTAATCGTGGCGGTGAAGGGTACGGCTATGGATCGGACGAGGAGATGCAGGACGAAGCCGAGCCAGAAAGAGAGGGGGATAACGAGGAGGACGAGCCAAATGAGTTCTGGGTGATGTGAAGAATGAAAGGAAAATTTCATCCTCATTTGTGAAGATCTGGGGAAAAAAGGCTGTTATATCAAAAAGTCTATAGAACAATATACTGGCCGTTAGAAAATCAAGAAGAGATTCAAAGTTTGCAGCATGATAGCTTTGAACTACAAAAAGTCCGAGAGTCATAACTTAATTTATGTGTTCTCGCCGGATCAATCAGTCTGGATGTTCCCTACATTAATCCTGAAATCCTTACCCTGTATAGCATAAATAATTTTCATCACCTTAACGAAAGAAGAGAATTGTAGATACGAAGAAATTAAATTAGAAGTTTTAGGATCTCGAATAATGAATTTAGAAGGAGTGAAAGGTGAGATTGAACAAAATGTAGAGATAAAGGTATAAGAACTACTGCTTAAGAAAGTATTTCCAACGATAATTCATGGAGATATTAAAACGACCTATGGCTAATTTGATGACTTTGAAACTCGACGTTTTCCGACTGTGCAATAGAGCATTTTCAATTGAGTACTTTCTATTATTATTCCCTCGTGACACTCCCAATAATCAATTAAAAGTGAGCTCAAAACCATTGGCGAGCCTTCGCAATTTTTCCGAGGCCTCCTTATATGGTTTACTATTCTGAGGTTAGATCTTATGATCAAAACTTCTACAGTAGATCACTTCACGAATCATCCCTTTTGCTGATCGCTTTGCAAACCCTTTTCTCTGTATCACTACAATGACGTCACCAATAAGTCCGTCACTTTCCATCACTCCACTTGTAAATCACTCCACAAACTCTTTCTATCGGTTCACGAATTTCATGTGAATCACGCCACCTCCATCACGCATTGACCTTCCTACTACTTCACTGATTGACTCTTCGCCCTCCTAAATACCCCACTTAATGACTCCACCTGTCGATCGCTAACTCCGTTCTCACTCCACTAAATAATTCCGTGCTAAGTGACTCTTCTGTAAATCAATTTCCTTCACTGTAGTAAGAAGTCTTATTATTATCTCCATTTAATAAGACCCTCGTAACTGTCTCCCTTTCGTAAAACAGTTCCGTTACTTCCAATCTCTCCTATCAAACCCTCCTAATTATTTACACGGTAGTCGATTCCATACGAAATATCATAGATCGAATGTCACTGATTGATTCACACCACTCATCAAATAATAGCTCACTCGTCAATTAATTCCGCTCATCAATTCTCCACAGGTTGAATATTCACTTATCGGTTCGCTTCGCTCATCAGTTTCGGTAATTCATCAATTAACTCCGCTCTTCGCTTCCTTCCCTCTGATCATCTGCTTTGTCTTCTCCTCTTCCTCTTCTCCTCCACAATAGTATCTCCGGGGAAAGCCGGAAAATATCCGGAGACCACAAAAGCACCGAGATCAAATTCACTTCCCAACATCACCAAACTGCCTGACAAGCCATTTCAATCAATCTAACCGAAACGCTCAATTCATTAATTCTTTGATTGTGCGTCAGGTGACTCGTCTTTGCTGGTGCATTCAGCTGATTCCTTCTTAGTGGATCCGTCAATTCTTGCTATGACGTCGCCGATCGATTGCGCATAGCCGTTATTAACGGTGTGTGCCCCTGGCAGCCTTGAGAAAACCCGTGCCGCCGAATTACAGTTAGTGGGGTGAGAGAAAAGCGGTACGGGTTTTCTTGCATAATTTGCAGCCATTTACACCCATGTAAATTTTTACATCATGTCTTCTTTTAACTCCTCCTTTTCGTCTATTTTTCCATCTTCTTCTGTCCTCACCTTAATTCTATTTCTGTCACTTTGCTGCCATTTCTAACATCTTTTTTTACAATAAACCGGTCGTGCGCGCGCCACCACTTATGGCGGCTAAGGGAAAAAAATCCTGTGTTTGAGCCAAAGATTTAATCCCTCTACTTTACCACCTCCATCCACGCCAAACCGCCGTTGCGTCGTTAAAACCAACCCTCCTTCCGTTTCCACATTAAAGTAGGCGTTTCTAGCAATTCAGGCCAGTTTTCAGCTCGGAAAAAGCTCCCGATTCAGCCAAATAACACCTGTCGGTGACGTATCACAAAGAACAAAACAAGCCCAGATTCTCCCAGAAGGCGAAGTAACCGAAATCGGAGAAACAGTTCATTTCAAGCGCTTACTTCGTTATTCGTATCGACCAGTTTTGATCACTATTGTCCATTATTGACCGCCACCGTTATTACCGTTATAACCGTTACTCATTATTGACATTATTGACCATCATAACTAGAAGGCAATAATTAATCAAACAAGAAGAATCAGCTTCATCTGGGTATCCTTTTCGTTAACAGTTTTTGGCATTCATTCAGTCATTAAATAGATCAGCTAATCGAGAATTAGCATCATCATCAAGCAGCATAGAAAGCTTCATTTCACAGACGTTCATTTCCCTGAAAAGAACTGATTTTCACGGTTAAAATCTCGGTGATATATTCATAATTGATCATTTTAACTGAATCCAGCTCTCAAAGCATCATCCATCAAGAAGAAAATAAAGCACTTCTCCCCAAATAATGACTTCAATGGATGTTTCACAGTCACAAGAGGTCTCTCTCGAAGAGCTTGCCCAAAGACAACAGGAACAAAACATCTACGTCAATCCACCAGTCTTGGAAAACCAAAAAACCTCTTCCTCAAACTCTCTCCAACGATTAAATTCCCGTCATGCCCATAGAGATACCACCACCAAAGGCAAATACACCCTCAATGATTTCCAGATCTTAAGAACCTTGGGAACAGGCTCTTTTGGCCGGGTCCATTTGGCCAGATCGATCCACAATGGCCGTTTCTACGCCATGAAAACACTCAAGAAAGAAAGGGTCATCAACATGAAACAAGTGGAACACACCAACGACGAACGTAGAATGTTGAAGTTGGCCCAGCACCCTTTTATCATCAGAATGTGGGGAACATTCCAGGACTGTCATAATTTATTCATGATCATGGACTATATAGAAGGTGGTGAATTGTTCAGTTTATTGAGAAAGTCCCAGAGATTTCCCACTCCTGTCGCCAAGTTCTACGCCGCCGAGGTGTTCTTGGCGATCGAATATTTGCACAAACTCGACATCATCTACCGTGATTTGAAGCCGGAAAATATCTTATTGGATAAGAACGGACACATCAAATTAACTGACTTTGGTTTCGCCAAAGAGGTCTCGGATGTCACCTATACTTTGTGTGGTACTCCTGATTATATTGCCCCAGAAGTGGTGGCCACGAAACCGTACAACAAGTCTGTGGACTGGTGGTCTTTTGGCATTTTGATCTTCGAAATGTTGACCGGTTACACGCCCTTTTACGATCCTACTCCCATGAAAACTTATGAGAATATTCTTAACGGAACCATCACCTATCCAGACTATTTACCACCAGATATATTGGACTTGTTACAGAAATTAATTGTCAAAGATTTGACCCAGAGATTGGGTAATTTACAAGGAGGTCTGGACGACGTGAAAAACCATCCTTGGTTCAAAGAAGTCATCTGGGAAAGATTACTCTCCAGGGATATCGAAACGCCGTACGAGCCACCAATCACCTCCGGAGTGGGTGATACTTCTCAGTTCGATAGATACCCTGAAGATAAGGATCTTGACTATGGTATCAGTGGTGTGGACGATCCTTATGGCGATATGTTCGGTGATTTTTAAAGCGAACTGTCCATTTGGATCCAAAGTATAGACGTTATGACGAGGTTCAGCTCCAAACTTGGAGTTCTGGCTCGTTCATTGATTATGAGTCTCAATAATCATAATTAGGTTGTTCTGGAGTCTCCAGCGGAATCCAGAAGCTCCAACCCTCAAGGTGAATTCTTGGTAAGTTAAAGGTTTTGGAATTGATCAATACGAATAATCTTTTAAAAACCAAGTTCTAATTTGATGTTGAGTTTGTGAATAGTTTCGAATTCTCGAAAACTCTGGCAATGAATTAATTTGATTTATTCACTGTCTTGAAATTGATTATTTCAAATAAGAGTTTTGACGAGGATTCATTTGATGTATTAAGTGTCAAGAAATTGATTCGATTAGTGGAGAATCCCGAAGTTGGACTATTCAACTAATCACGAGTTCTGAAGCTGGTATAATATCTATCTTCCATTCAGATACTCAAGCGATTTGGGAACAATAGTTATAGCCCGATCAGACACACATTAATAAAATGACATAGATGATGTGAACAGTAGAATCGTGGCAAAGAAAGTAGATATTTATTTTAGAAAAGAAAAGGAACGGATTGTAGAACAACGGATGAAAATACAGTCCAAAGATAAAATCGAAAGCGAAAATGGATTTCGTCATATGAAGGGAAGTTATAGAAGTTTCATACTCATTGAATATAGTTATAATTTTTATTATTGATTATTATAATTACTGAATTTTATTAATCATAAATGATACTGATTATATTTTATCAATTATTGATGATACTTGATTTTATTAATTATAATTATAAATTAATTCATTAATATTAATTGTTCTAATCATTATATTAATTCTAAGTTTCTAGCTAATAATTTTTAGTCTATCACTTGAAGAGATCATCAAAAAGTTATAGCTCATTTATCTTTTCATAAACTTCAACTGATCCCTTTATAAAATTCTATCATTCTGATAATTTCTATCACTCATCATTCTCCTTCTATTCTTTCTTTTCCTTCATCATTTCTATTCTTTCTCTTTCATCATTTCTATTCTTTCTTTCCCTTCATCATTTCTATTCTTTCTCTTTCATCATTTCTATTCTTTCTTTTCCTTCATTATTTCTATTCTTTCTTTTCTTTCATTATTTATATTCATTCTTTTCCTTCATCATTTCTATTCTTTCTCTTTCATCATTTCTATTCTTTCTTTTCCTTCATTATTTCTATTCTTTCTTTTCTTTCATTATTTATATTCATTCTTTTCCTTCATCATTTCTATTCTTCTACATGCAATTGTCCACCGCCGCCATCCAATCTCCCTTCACAAACTGGTCCGCGCTGAGTCTGGTTTCTGGGTTTATATCTAACATTTTGTATAGCGTCATTCTTCTCAATTCACCCAAATCGTCTTCTTCTTCGCCATTTTCATTTATCACAAATAACTGTTCTATTGGCTTGAACTGTCCTTTTCTTTCTATCACCCATTCTTTGGTTCTGGAGTCGTAGGACGCTTTCATTCGCTTTTTGGCGTACTCTTCAAAATGTTTATCCTTGTATTTTTTCACGTGTTTCAAGTCGGTGGTTCTCCAAATGTACCCAGCAGAACCGTCATGATCGCTTCCTAGGGACTCATCATCAAACTCGTCATTATTCACCTTTCTATAGTAGTATCTTCTGATATTAAAGAGTACCAAAATCACAATTCCTAAAGCCCAGCAATCTTTCTTGGCCAAAGAATAACTTCTGGAAGAGCCAGAAAATTCTTCTGGTGCCATATATGGCTCCGAACCCAAGGGACCCGAGCTCCGGGGCAAGAGCTGCTCCGTGGAGTCGAATTTGGTTCTGAAAACATTTGATTTGCCGAAATCACTAATTTTCAAATTAACGTCAGCACACGGTTTCCCAGCCGAATCGAGCCGGGGATTCTCGTAAGCAAGCAAGATGTTCTCTAGTTTGAGATCACAGTGAGCTACACCGTGTTGGTGCATGTAGCGAAGTCCCTTGGCAATTTGTTTGATAAAACAGTCGATTTCAGAAAGTGACATTTGTGCGACAGTAGCACCGTTTTTATCACTAGTGGTGGTCAAATAAGTGAACAAGTCGCCTCCCAAGGTACACTCCATCACCTGGGAAAACTTGACGGGGTCCTGGGGCTTTGGTGGGAACGTGACCATAAGATCAAGCGTTTTGACTATATATTTGGAATTAAGAGTGGAAGAAATGATAAATTCAGAAAGAACCCGCTCGATGAATTTGGCGTTGGTTTCTTTGGGACGGGGGAGGATCTCTTTGACGGCAAAGATCGATTTCTGGGAATAAGTCTGGTCGAAAAAGTCGTCTTTATAAGGCTTTTCGTTAGGAAAATCCTTGAAGTTTGGATCTTTGAAGTTTGGATCTTTGGGGCTTTCTTTCAAAGGCTTTAGGGTCTCTTCGCTGGAGTTTGGGAATTCATTGGGGGTAGTTCCATTTTTTGCACCCAAAAATTGCCCCAAATGCGTTCCAGTTAAATGTTCCAGCAATTTATCTTGGTCCTTTTTTATTCCATTTCCTCCATTTTTATTACTCTTTTCTTCATTTGCTCCATTTTCAAACTTCTGTTCCTTTCCATTTGACTCCGCTTCATTTCTAAACTCATTGTTATATCTATCATTCAGTTCTTCCTCTTTATTCATTGAATTTGTTTGTTCTTCTTTTTCAATTAATTTAATTACTCCGTACGCTCCGCGCCCAATCATCTTCTTGGTGACTCCATATCTCTCATACAACGTCTTCCCACCCCTTACAGTCGCTCCGCTCGAGCTAGAGCATTCACTGAGGAATTTGCCTGATTTTTCGGTCAATTTTTCAAGCAATTCCACCTGTTTTTCACAAATTACAGATGTGCAATCCGTCCGAGAAGTCGGCAAGTGATGGATCTTGTAGTTCTGGTCCAAGAGCGACCATGTTCTACGGGATTCCTCGTCTGCTTGCTCGCGGACCGCTTTATTGGAATTAATGGAGATTCCGCAATATCCCATAATTGTCAGTAATTGCGCCGCCAAATGGTGCTGCGACACCTGGCCGCGGACCTTGATGACGTGGGTGTGTTCCTCGTCGATGGAGTCGTCGTCGGAGTCCTGGAAGGACGAATTGGAGGAGTTATCGGAGTCTGAATATTCGGAATAATCGGAATTTTCCGAGTTTTCGGAGTTTTCCGACCCCGGAAAATCCGGCTCCACAATCGTAGATACTCTCTTTTTGAGTCTATCGGGTACCAAGGAGTCTGTGTTGATTCTGGTGGTACTGGTAGAATTTTGCTGAATTTTATCGTCATTTTTAGCGGTTTTGGGGCCAAAATCGGCCGTTTTCTCCCCAGATTTCGCCAATGGCAGCGTCACGTGGCCCTCTTCACCGCTAGCTACCTTAGAACTCGTCATTGGCGCTGCCTGGACCGGCAGCGGCGTGTTTTTCCTGAAAAACTTGAGCTTGGACTGATGGGAATGAGCCGAGTCACCTGACCTCACAGAACTGGAACGTGACGGTTCTGGGTGCAGGACGGTGGGCGACGGCGTGGGCGTCACGTGCGGCAGTGTTTCTTTCTTGCGTCGATGGAAGAGGGGCATTTTGGTGGGTTTAAGTGGTTGGTAGGAAGGCGATTGTGGATCGTGGAGTTAATAAGCTGTGCTCAGTCATGTGAGTAAGGGCACGTGATGTGTCATTCAAAAAGATGAGAAGCACGTGATGAAAAGACAATTAATCACGTGATTACAAAAGATCAAGCACGTGGGTGAAATCACATGACATTTCCTAATTTAATGGCCCATCAATTTCTAAAGCTTCTCTACTTCTCTCTAAGTCTCCCTTTGCTAGCCTGATGGAGCTTATCCTTGAGTAGGTGCTTTTCCTTTGTTTTCTCACGTGACTTCAAGGAGGTATCGCTTTTGCCTAATTAGGACATGGTCCCGCCTTAAACATATGTAAGCAAACAACTCAGTGCGGAATTGTTTAAGTGGGTGCACATACTACATGAAATTACTATTTGTTATTTTCAAGCTTTTCACGTGCTTCTCTCCACGTGCACGCACCCATTTTTGACGAGAAACCACAAAAACGCGTCCCGCCGCTCGGTCCAGCGTCGTCAGGAACCTCCCAAGCATTACCCACTTGTATTGTTGGAGATTTTCATCCAGAGTAAGTGCCGGATAATTGTCGGAGAAAACAGACATTGGTGTCAGAAAGACACCTTGCAGAGCACCCCCTATCAGAATCACATCAAAAAGAAGTACACCCCATCTTCAGCCCCGTTTATTGGTCGAGAATTACATCAACTTTAACGTGTTAAGTTTTACATCAGACACTTGTTTAAAGTTCACTCTGCCGAATCATCAATTCCGGGTATCAACCATCACCATTCCGGTCTACAATCACACGGATTAGACCAAAGGCATCACAGAATCGTCATTGCTAGACGTTGTATTCGTCCGATTCGATCACCGTGTTCATTTTACATCAAAGCACGACATCAACTGTGTCCATTTAGATCAACCGTGTTCATATTTACATCAACCGTGTTCATATTTACATCAACCGTGTTCACTTTTACATCTTAAATCAGACATAGGTTCATTTTTACATCAACTGTGTTCATTTTGACATCTAAAACCAGGACATAGGTTCATTTCTAGATCTAAAATCAGGACATAGGTTCATTTCTAGCTAGCCGTGTTCATATTTACATCGGCCGTGTTCATTTCTAGATCAAACTAGCTCATAGGTGTTCATTTTTACATCAACCGTGTTCATTTCTAGATCAACCGTGTTCACTTTTACATCTTTGACACCATGACCAGCATCTACAACAGCGACATAAAACACTACAGAAAGGCGCCGCCGCCCCCCGCGGCCACCCAGACCCCCATCACCACCATCAACAACTCGGCCATCTCCTTAAACATCAATTCCAACAAAAGACAGGCCGGATGGGTCCATGTTAAAGACGATGGGATTTTCACCTCTTTTAGATGGAATAAGCGTTTTATGGTCATCAACGACAAGACTTTGAATTTCTACAAGTCAGAACCAATTACCAACAGTAATACGCCGGGGATTAACGAGTCGCCGGACATTTCTTTCCCCTTAAATCTCATTGGTTCCATCCAACTTAAACCGGGAACTGGGTATACCAAAAGTGCCCAGCTGTTTGAAATCGTGCCCAAAAACAACGGCAGGTCGATTTTGATCAGTGTGAAACTGAATAATGATTATTTGGATTGGATCGATGCTTTTACTACGAAATGTCCTTTGATTCAAATCGGCACCTCTTCTAACGGGATTTCCGGTTCTATCAGCGGTGGGTCCACCGCTGGAGTACTGAACCCGATAAATTTCACCCATAAGGTCCATGTGGGCTTCGACCCTGCCAGTGGTAATTTCACGGGACTTCCAGATACGTGGAAATCACTCTTACAACACTCTAAAATCACCAATGAAGACTGGAAAAAGGATCCAGTGGCCGTGATCGAAGTGCTTGAATTTTATTCTGATATCAACGGCGGCTCCGCCGCCTCCACGCCGTTGATGTCCCCAGCGGTCAAGAACACTCCTTCGTTGCAAGACTGGACTAAACCACCTAAAGCCCATGCCAATCCGGGCCCACCTGGACCCGTGCAATCCGTACAAATGTCGCAGTCCTCCCAAAGTTTGGCATCTCCAGCATCCTCCAACTTTGTGCCCAGCAGAGCCGCTCCCAAGCCGCCAGTTCCATACCATTTGACCAAAAACTCGGCCACCTCCAATGTCAGTCCCTTGAGCAACTTGATGAAGTCAGATGCGGTTGATCCCAGTAGTGTGGGCGACCTTACGCCCATCAGAAGAGCACCACCTCCTCCTAACGCAGGTGCGAATGCAGGCGCGACATCTTCTCCTGCTTCTTCGTCTCCCGTTTCTTCTTCCCCTGCTTCTTCTTCCCCCTCCTATCCGAAAATACCTACTGGTCTAGGTATCACCACCGAGGCTTCGGCCCTCCCCAAACAGGTGCCACCACAAATGCCCAAGGTCCACCCTGATCTCAAGATCCAGCCCACAAACAAGTATACCCCTGGAGTCAACCAGCAAAATAACCAAAATAACCAAAATTTCATCAAGCCTTTTGGTTTGGCTGCGAAATCGCAACAAAATTTGCAGCAACTGCAAAAACTGGAACCCAAGGCCGGAATCAACATCAAGCCCCTCAATCTTGGCAACAACAAGCCAGCGGTGTCCACTAATCATATTCATACTAGTAGTAATGCTGGCGAAGCCCCAATTAAACCACTTCAGCCAAGAGCGAAAGAAGAAGCACCAAAACAACTTGCAACCGGTCCAGCACCAGTCAAATCCGCCAAACAGATCAAGAAAGAACGCGAGAAGTTGAACGACATGCAAGTGATTGCCAAATTGAAGACGGTGGTCAATAATAACGATCCTACGCCTTTGTTCAAGATCATTGAAAAGGCAGGCCAGGGAGCTTCCGGAGCCGTATACTTGGCAGAACTGACCCAGACTCATAGCAAGGTGGCGATCAAACAAATGGACTTGAACGTCCAGCCCAGAAAGGAATTAATTATCAACGAAATCTTGGTGATGAAGGATTCTCAGCATAAGAATATTGTTAATTTCTTGGACTCCTACCTCCGGGGAAACTCCGATTTATGGGTGATTATGGAGTATATGGAAGGTGGATCTTTAACTGAAATTATTGAAAATAACGACTTTAAGTTGAGCGAAAGACAGATCGCTACCATCTGTTTCGAAACCTTGAAGGGTTTACAGCATCTCCACAAAAAGCATATCATCCATCGTGACATCAAGTCCGATAACGTGTTGTTGGATGCCAGAGGAAACGTCAAGATCACCGATTTCGGCTTCTGTGCAAAGTTGACCGACCAGAGAAACAAGAGAGCCACCATGGTGGGAACTCCTTATTGGATGGCCCCCGAGGTGGTGAAACAAAAGGAATACGACGAAAAAGTGGATGTCTGGTCGTTGGGAATCATGACGATCGAAATGATCGAAGGAGAACCTCCATACCTCAACGAAGAACCTTTGAAGGCCCTTTACTTGATTGCTACTAATGGTACACCCAAGTTGAAGAAACCCGAAGCGTTGAGCAATTCGATCAAGAAGTTTTTGTCTATCTGTCTCTGTGTGGATGTGCGCTATAGAGCATCCACCGATGAGTTGCTTGAGCACTCATTTATCCAACACAAGTCGGCCAAGGTGGAAGAGTTGGCTCCGTTGTTGGAATGGAAAAAGAACCATCCTGGCATGAACGATGATATTTAGAACTAAATAAATCAAATAAACTGTCTCAAATGAATTCTAACCAAATCAAATCACATTAACCATTGAAGAAAACCCTTTCAAAAGCACTTCTCAAAATCACATTTAACTCTTCTAAATAGAAATCTTCAGAACCCTTAATTCGATCGATTGAGATAAGTTCTAGTTCAATGCATTTGGATCTGGAATCAAGGGATTCTGATTTATTTATGTTCAATTAGACAATCTGAGAACTCAACTGGGATAAAATCTAAAGAATCATAATTAAAGAATTCAACTAGAATGGAATTAGAAAATTGTCGAAAAATCCAGCTGGAATGAATCCTTTTAAATCGTTAAACTGGGGATAGAACTGAAAATTCTTGAAGAGTCTAAAGTAGAGTGTCTAGAAAACTAATTTAATGGTGACAGAATTCTTTAAAAGAATCCAAAGAGAATATGAAATTAATTTTCATCAGGAAGTTATTGAAGTAATTTTAGTGATCAACGCTATTAGAAAATTATCAATTATAGAGTAGTTTTATGCTATCACTTCAAATAATGTAATGCCTGGTATTAAATGCTAGTAATGAAATTAGTAATTTTTAATTTATGCTATCGGTAATAAAATTTCTAGCTATTAATTTATAGAATTATTTACATCATTGACGATTACGAATTTCTTAGCAATCCTTCTAGATATTTTAGCAACTCAATACCCCCATCCTCTTTTTCGATGAACGAAACCATCAACATTTTATACTCCTCCATACTGAATCACTCCAATCATTGGGAAAACACCAATACTAAACCCTCTAAATTTAATAATTCAATATCAATACTCCTTCATTCATTCACCTTCATTCACCGTTGATTCGCCATCAATTCGCTCCTCAGGCTCTAATTCTTTGGCAATCCCTTCTCGTTGATCAAACTATCGTTTGATTTCTGAGGACCTTGGCCAATACTGGTCAAAATGATCTTGGAAACACCCTTATAGATCTCGGAGTCAACACCTTCGATTTCAACACCACTGAATTCCTTGGTGTCCTTCTTGTCCCAGCCTTGAACTTGGCCGAAGTACTTGTGCAAAGTGCCCAAAACCTTGGCTTCATTGGACTCGTCGTAGTAGATAACGGCATTGGGACCAGCATCGAAAGTGTAAGCAGCAATAGCCTTACCTTCAATTTCGTTCAATTTATGGACCAATTTGATAATCTTCTTGGAAGTATCGTTCAAATAGAAAATTGGAGGGTAGGAGTCCAAGCAGACGGCGTGGAAAGAGTTGGAGTCCTTCATGGTCAAATCAGCAAAAGTTTGGAAATCTTTTTCCACAATCGATTTCTTCATTTCTTCAAATCTCTTAGGAACAACCTCCTTGATTCTGTGCTGGAACAAGTCAGAAGTGGCCACGGTGGTTTGCATTCCGGTGGTGGAAGGAGTATCTTTTTTATCATCAGAAACCACCAAAATGGCGGCCTTCATGCTTGGCCAGTGGCTCAAAGGAGCCACTGCCACGGCCTTGGAATCACTGCCGTCTTCGTGAGAACCCATTTCCCAGGCCACGAATCCTCCAAAGAGAGATCTACAAGCAGATCCAGAACCCTTTCTGGCAATTTTAGATAATTCAGACATGTCTTCTGGCAACTCGTACAAGGCCGCAATTGCACTGACCAAGGCCGCAAAACCAGCAGCACTGGAAGCTAAACCAGCAGCGGTGGGGAAGTTGTTTTCAGAAACAATGTGCAAATTGTACTGGGACAATTTGGGCAAAGAAGCGTCTTTGGACTCCAAAGAGGCTCTCAAGGCTCTCAAATCAGCAAGACAGGCTTTGGTTCTTGGAGATTCCAAGGATTCCAAGTTACCATTAAGCCACAATTGGTCCTTTTCGAAGGTTTCGGAGGCAGCAGCGGAAGTCAAGGTTCTCAAATCGTCTTGGGAAAGAGTGACAGAAATGGAGGAGTTGGTGGGGAGGTTCAAGGACTTGTCTCTTTTACCCCAGTACTTGAGGGTCTAATGTTAGTAATGAGGTTTTAGTAGGAAATGGGCAAGAGGGTAAATAACTGGAACTGGTGAAAAACTGAGATTTGAGCTGGAAAATGGTGAAAACCGAGATTTTGAGATGAAAATTGGCGAATTGAGTGAAAAATTGCTGAAAAGTTCTGAAATTCTATGGAGTCCTTCATTTTTTCAACTCTTTCATTCAATTTCATCCTTTTTGTTCTTCTAAACAGAAATCATTTGTTTGGCTGTTTAGTGATTCTACCACGTTTATCATGTAAGAAGAAGTTTAAAGACTTGTAACTTCGTCCACAAGTCAAACACGTGATTCCCTTCGCCCTTCTGTTTCTCTCTCTTGGCTCTCTCTTTTCCTTCTCTTGGTTTGTCTTTTTGATAGACGTGTCGTTCTGTAATTGTCGACATTTCCAGCTCCAGAACCTGTAAATTGACTCGTGTTTTCTGGTGACAGTTCCTAGAGCATTATTTGCATGTTACTTACCGCTATGTTGACCGGAGCGGTGCAGGTGGCGGAGTAGACGGTCATGGTGGTGGTGGTGGTGGTGGTGAGAAATAAGACGAGTCGTATCGCTTTACGAGGATGGTGATAATTGGTGGGGGCACGTCCTGAAGAAATCAAAAGGAACCCATCTTAAGCGGAAACCCATCAAAAGAGGATCCATAAAAAGCCCTTCATAAGTGGAGAACTCATCAAAAGAGGATCCATTTTAAGTGGAAATATATCTAAGTGGAAAGAATCAGAACCTATCTTAAAAGGAAGACCTATCTTAAATTGATTTAATAAGCCCATCTTAAATGGAAACCTATCTTAAATTGATTAAATAAGCCCATCTTAAATGGAAGACCCATCTTAAGTGGATATAACTAATTAATCTGGATTCACCCATCTTAACTGGAATTTAATTAAGCCCATCTTAAACGATAATTCCTAAACCTCTTCTATCTACATTCAATCATTACTGATACTATTACATACATAAAAAAACACAAAAGCGGCCGCGATCCATCCGCTTCGTTGCGGCACTTGTATGAACACGAGGATGGAATTAATAATATAGGAAAGTCTGGAGAATCACAATTAGCCATACTAATTTACTGTTAATAGAAGATTTGAAATAATAGACTTTTCGAAGACGAATCTTCATTAAAGAGGAATTTCTTCATCAAGACATTTTCATTTCTTCTTCAGGCTCAAAAAGCCCATTTTCTTTGACATTTTGGCGATTATTTCCTTTGCCAATTTTTTCTTCTTCAAGCCTTTCTCTAAGCATTTCTTCAAGCATTTTGAGCCTTTTCGTTTTCAGCCTCACTGATTCACTTTATTCTTCTCATCGATTCACTCTTAATTCTCATTGATTCACTTTATACTTCTCATCAATTCAATCATTGTCTTCTGATTGATTCACTTTATTCTTCTCATCGATTCAATCATTTTCTTCTCATTGATTCGCTTTGCTCATCAATTTATGCTTTTCTGGTCCATTTCCACAATCTGGCCTTACAGTCACCAGAACCAGTTGCGAAAATTCCTTCGGTTCCCTGGGAGTTCAAACTCACAGCCACCGAGATAACCGAGTTTCTGTGGCCCTGCAACATCAACAAGGGGTTACCGGAAAGCTGGTCCCAGAAAATGACTCCACGGTCCTTGGATCCCGACAAAATGTACTCGTTTTTAGGGGTGGAACACACCGACAACACAAAGTCCTTGTGGCCGATATAAGTGACTTCACAGCTGGACTTCTTGGATCCAGAGACGCCGTGAGGGTTGTGAGGGTCTTGCTTGCCCTCCAAGTTCCACAATTTCACGGTTCTGTCGAGCGAACCGGACGCAATTTGCTTACCGTTGATGGAGAACGCGACGGAGTAAACAGAGTCGCCGTGGCCGTTACCGTTTTCGTTACCAGAGTCCAATCTTTCGACCAAGAATCCGGTGGTGGAGTCCCAAACACGCACAGTTCTGTCGAGAGAACCAGCAGCGATCAAGTTACCATCTGGAGAAACGGCAACAGTGGTGACACCATCCTCAATGGAAAGAGTCAAAGAGCATTGCGACGATCTCAAGTCCCAGATTCTGACGGTTCTGTCACCGGAACCGGAAACCAAACGGTTTCCATCGGGGAAGAAATCCAAGGAATAAATATCTTGTTCGTGTCCTCTCAAGATCTTGATGATTTTCTTTGTTTGCAAGTCCCAGATTCTGATCAATTTGTCTTCGGCTCCGGTAGCCAAAAGCTTGCCGTCTGGCGAGAAACAGACAGAACGGATGTACAAGTCGCCGTTGGCGGCGGCGGTGGCGGCGGCGGCGTCGTTCTCGGCCTTGGCATCGCCGTTGGCGGCTTGTTTGGCGGCGGCGTCGGTGGAGTTGTTATCGTCGATTAATTTGGCCACCAATTCGCCGGTTTCGACGTTGAATACCTGGGTGGTTTTGTTGCAACCGGTGGCGATGAACTTGCCGTCCTTGGAGAAACGGACACAGCACACGACGGAGGAATGGTCCAAGGAATGGATCAACTCGACGTCCAAATCACGCTGGAAGGCCGGGTTGTAGAGCACGTAGTAGTCCAACTTCTGTTTTTTGAACTCGGGCGACGCCTTGGCGATGTCGAGGTCCTGGAGGAACGGCGGGATCTCTTTGACGTGGAGCGCCTTGTCGGGCGGGTTGACGATGTATTGCGATTTGTCGATGAGGGTAAGGGCGGTGGAGGTTTCTCCGGTTCCAGCGGGTGCAGCAGCACTGGCAGCCGAGCCGGCAGCAGCTGCACCGACAGGAGCAGCTGCACCTGCGGTAACAGATGGAACGGCACCCGCGGCTTCAGAAGCAGCTGCTGGTGGGGCTTGGGCAGCGCCCGCGGCTGGAACCGCTGGAGCAGCATTGACAACCGGAGGCACAGAATTTGCAACATTGGCAGCGGCAGGGATGTTTCCGTTGCCGGCGCCGTTAGCTGCTGCTGCCGCCGCTGCTGCTGCTGCCGCCGCCTCCTGGGCCTTGCTCTCCTCGTCCGCCTTCACCTGCTGGTAGCCGCCGTACAAGTGGCCGTTTGGTTTCTGTTGCTGGTGGTGGATTTGCGCCTGGCGGTCTCTGTTTTCCAACTCGGTCTTCAAGCGCAAGATCTCCTCCTCGTAGGCCTCCTTGATTTTGCGGTGGGCCATTTCCAATTCGTACACGGTCTGTCTGATTTGTTGCATTTCGGCGGTCTGCTGGTTGTACTTGAGGTCGTAGTCCTCTTTGACCTGTTTGAAGGAGGACGCTTCGTTGAGCGCATAGTCGAACTCCTGCTTGACGGCTTCTAGAAGCTCGTTGAGTCTCTGTTGATGTTGTTGGCGTTGTTGGACCGCCTGTTGTTGTTGTTGTTGTTGTTGTTGGGCGGCTGCGGCTTGTTGCTGTTGCTGTTGTGCCGCTTGTTGTTGTTGAGCCGCCTGCTGGACGGAATTGGTATAGACAGTCATTTCAGCCACAAGACACGGAGGACAAGCTTGTGGATGGGGAAGAAAGCTGTTTGGTGGGGGAAGAAAGAGAGAATGTCGTGTTGCTGAAAAGCGTGAGCGGGAGATTTTTTCGCGGGCGAATCCTGGTTTTAAAGGGGCACAGTGGGTGCGGCATATACACCCCATAATAGATCCCGAATGTCAAAGTTTTGCAAGACTGCAGAGATGTAAATAGATAATAGAGGTGTTGATAATTTTAGAATGGCGTATCTACAATTCTAAGCACTTTGATTACTTGTTTTCAACAAGGGTTTGACATGCTCGTGGTGTCATATGGATGATAGCCTGGAAATCATTTCACACCCCCTCCCCCAATAGAAAAGAAAATTTAGTGCACCCCGTCTTTCCTAATCGGGACTAAAGTGTCGAGTCCTCCGGCTTATTTATTTTTTTCGACTTTGAATGATTGCACCCCCTAAATTTTTCTTCAACAAAATTTGGGCGCACAGTATTTTTCGGGGGGTGCACAGAACTTCAAATCATTTTCTTCCTTGTCGCGACGTTGCGCTCGCTCTAATTGGCTCCCCTGCATTCGCCTTAGATCCCGATCCCCACGTGATCTCGTCTGGCTTTATCGCCCTTATAGGTAGAATTCCACGTGATCCTCCATTCATCTCCGTCTCGCTTCCGCCAACAATAGTGCAAATTCCGAATTCCAGAATAGGCATCAATTCCGCCAGCGCAATTATTACCATCTAGGGCCATCCATCAACTTATCATCTCTGATCACCCCATTCTTAAAAGCGGCAATCTCCGTCCAGGCAACCAGAATGCAATAGTTTCAAGAGTTACAGTTCAAGAGTTACAGTTCAATAATTTCATTCACTCATCATTTCGCTCATTGATTCATGAACCAGATGACTTTACTGAACAAATTCGCTGATCTTAACCGTAGTTTACTATGTACAGGATGGTCCGTCAAGGCACCAAGAGCGCAAATCTAGCGATGAGCGCAGCTATTTAGTTTCAACTTATGAAGAAGGTTGAATAATGGACAATTTAAAATGGAACAAGGTTGATGAATTATAGAAAGTGAAATTTGATCCTTGGGTGACAGTTTTGGAATCAGAACTTTTCTTGTAATCGAACTCTTTTGGTTTTGCTGTGAAAATGTTCGAATTGACATTTTCTTTCGAAGTGAAATTTGGCTTTTTGAGCTGGTATCCGTTGCGTAAATGAATTTTCTGGTTGGTGAGATCAATAGGTTTTTTTTCATTAATAATCATTTTAGATCTTTTCTTTATTCTTCCCTTTTCGATTGATTTCAAACATCTTTGGACTTTCTTGCTGATTCGATTTGTCATCTCGTTCTTTCCTCTCCCTTTCCTCTTTTTCTCTTTTCTTCAATCCTTTATTTCATCTTTTCTTCCTATTTTTCTTCAATTCCTTTCTTTCATCTTCCGTTGCCTCTTCTATTTCATATTTTCTTCCCTTTCCTCTTCTCTCCTTTCTTCCCTTTCATCTTCTCTCTTCTCTCCTTTCTTCCCTTCTCTTACCAGACTGGTTCGTCCTCCTTCTTTCTCTTCACTCTCACCATTTCATAGTCATCATTGGAACTGACCTCTTTGTCAAGATGATCGGTCAATAATCCCTGTAACCTGTAGAAATCCTTCTTTTTATCAATAGGACGCTTGTTCTCAATCATGTTCAACATTTCATCTTCTCCAAGCTGTCTATACTTTTCATCATATCTCTCCCATTTGATACTGGTGAATTTCTGAAGATAAATTGATCCTGCGACTATCGAGACCAAAAAGGGTAATCCGAAGTAGAGAAAGTGATTGCCGCGAAGACGTTTCTGGTAGCGGCCAGCGAATGTTTTATCGTAGGCTTCTTGCTCCTTTTTTCCTCTGAATATTCTGTTTCCTAAGTGAACCATAGTGTGACTTTTAAGATGGGGAAGAATCGATCCTTTAAAGAGCTGTGTGCAGGAAAAAGAGTGGGTCCCTTCAATAAGGCAAAAATTAAATTAGCTCTGGAATCCCCAATAAAGTGAGAAATCAAGAACGTCGGCTTGTCTAAAGTTGAAATTTGATGAGAGTTTGTCATTTCCAGTTTTTGTTCAAATTTTGGAATTTTCGTAAAATTATTGGATTTCCCTTAAATAGGGAAAATAAAATTTTATCCCAGAAATTAGCTTAGATGCCCCATTTTCATCCTTCAAAGAGCAATGACGTTATCGGTGGTTCGATGTGGTACAAAAGCCAAGAATTTGTAAAAATTTTGTACGTCACTTTCTGTCAGTATATCTAAGCATTATAATATATAAAAACTACTTTTAAAACCCTTTTTATTTTTGAGAATAATCTTCCTAAGATGTCTTCCAAAGAATTCGAGCCCCATAATCATATAAGAGTTTATGCTATTATAGTGGAAATCATAATCGACTTTGATATTAGAATTCATATTATTTATAGTGGAATTAATTCATATGATTCATACTATTATAGTGGAATTATATTAATTTATGAATTCATACTATTATAGTTGAATTAGATTAATTTATGAATTCATACTATTATAGTGAAATTATTAATTTATATGAATTCATAATTTAGCCTTGTCATACTACAATGAATAATTAATATTGTAGATTAAAACATAAGAGATATAAAAATAGCCCACCTGAAGAATTAAATTCCAGTCATTCCAATTATTGCTTAAACTTGTGGATACTTTCTGAAAGACTTCTTTTGACCAGCAGCCGAGATTTTCTTGACATCCTCGGCTTCCAAGCTAAAGTCGAAAACTTCAAGAACTTCCTTAAGACGTTCTTGCTTGTTGGAAGTGGTCAATGGCAAAACGCCATTTTCAAGAACCCATCTCAACAAAATTTGAGTATCAGACTTGCCATACTTCTTGGCCAATTCTTTCACAACATCGTCGATTGGACCAGGAGCAGCCGCGTGCAAAGGTGCAAGAGGACTGTAAGCTTCAACAAGAATATGGTTCTTTTGGCAATATTCAACAATACCTGGAGAAACGTTTTGTGAGTAGGCGTGGAACTCGATTTGGTTAACCACTGGCTTGTACTTTGGGTTGGATTTCAATAATCTTTCCAAACTGTCCTTGGTGAAATTAGACACACCAATATTCTTGGCCAATCCATCATCCTTCAATTTTTCCATCTGTTCCCAAGCCTCTTCCAAGGAGTAGCCGTGGGTCTCCTTCTTGATATGAGGAGAATGGAGCAAATAGAGGTCAACGTATTCCAATTGGAACAGTTGCAAATTTCTCTTTAAAGAATCGTATGGTCCTTCTGGCGAAAAGTACTTGTAGTCAAGGGTGCCACTGAAATGTTTATCGGTAACAAACACTTGATCTCTCTTGGCCCCTGATTGTTTGATACCCAAACCAACCTCCTTGGCCGTACCATAGACATCGGCACAATCGATGTGAGTGTAGCCCAATTTGATGGCTAAAGCGACAATATCAACTGTTTCTTGTGCAAGTTGGTGGTCACCGGGACCCTTGTACCATCTGGTACCAGCCCCAAAGCCAATGGCTGGGATAATGGATCCTGAAGAAAGTTTGAAAGTTTTACCTACGAGAGACATTGTGATTGTTGTTTGCTTGTTATAATGAACTCGAGAGAAATCTACGGCTTTTATAGAAGAGAAAATAGGAGTGGATATTGGAACTAATGTGGTAGTGGCAAATGAATCTAATAACTATAGTTATGTTCTACCCCAATTAAAGTTGGTCGCGGGGATAGCTGCACGATTCGGTGCTGATTATAAATGTCTAAAACGCGATTACGGCTGTAACAATCGACAAATTGGCTCAGATTACAAATGGAGATGGAAAAGAGTACCTTCATTCACATGTTTAATGAATTGGGTGACTCACTTTTGAAGTTAAGCCTACTTGTTGGATCTCAATTACCGTTGCCACTAATTAAAAAAAAAAAAAAAAAAAAGACCCTGTGGTATTGAGGACCCTTTCAGTTTTCGCATTCGACGGATCGGCTAGCGGCATTAGGCGGAATCTACACTTGTTTGAATCCGTTCAGAAACTCCATGCTCGGATCCGGATCATTTTTGGGTCACTCTCCGATGGATCCATCACTGAGCACTCAATTCTACTCATCCCAATCAACAGTAAGAAATTGGATCTACTCATTCATTTTACCATTATAATTGTATCTTCCGTTATTCGGAGAGTATCTTTCCAGAGGCGGAGGGCAAAATTTCAGGGGGGTAATCTACCTCTAGTTTTATCAAGATAATCCGTTCCATCATCCGTTCCGGTGGTCAATTGAGATGACAAACGACAAGACTGAGTTGAGCTTCCACTGCATGTATCGGCTAATAATGCTCAGACTGTGCGTTGTCTGCATTGGAAGTTATAGTATTTCGCATTTAATGCTAATACCGTTCCGAACTAAATAGAGGTTGCATTGGGTCCTGCGCGAATACGAACTCTCCTGCATGAGCTCACAGCATAGAATCGCATACTTCCGCGACTCCCCCACGCATGGACCACATATTGCCCGAAGACTTGAAAAATAAACTTTGACCTGCTTGAAGTGGATATGACTATTCTTTGGAATTGGCGATTATATCGGTTCCATCGGAGAAACCATAGTCAGATTTTTTACGGAATAATAGCCTTCCATTAAATAGTAGAACATCATTAAGAGCAGACCGATTAATTTGGTAATACACATTGGTATAGAGGGAAATATTGGCCAAAGATGTCGGAGCTCTTCACAATAATCTTTGATCACTCGGGACTTCACAGTGACTCCAATTTGTTCCGAGCAATGCATTGTCAAAACCTTTAAGTGAATCGGCTGCGATTTTGCGAAAATGGGACATAAACGTTTAAATTCTTGCATCAATCCCATCTAAATCTATAGGCATATTGAAATATGGGGTATATGATTCTAGGAATAACTTATTCTTCTGGTCCAACCTGAAGGAGTCTTCTTGTGAGTATCCTGGAAAGGATAATCATCACCTTAGGTCATATCTTTCAGCATTATGAGAACTCGATGTAATTTGAGTTTTCATTTTTTGCAGCAGAAAAATACGCACTTCAGTTTAGTTTGAACACTACATTCTATACTAGTGATCACCATAATTATCTTCTTCGAACGAATTTGACCATTTTGGGCAATCCCATATATTTGCTTTACTTCATTTTTTCGTGTGACCTTAAGGCTTCTGGGCCCTTCCCAATGCAGACAGAAGCTCGTATTTTGAAGGCTTAGCGAACCCTTAAACTAAAAATGGTAGCAAAGCAAGCCTAGTTTAATTGGGCCATCCCCACTTGGTAGGTCACAATAGCAATCAATATCCCCTGAAATTTCTCCACAATAAGTAGACACCAACTTATCAATCGAATTCTGGGACTAATTTTAGAAACTTCAAAATTTCAAAAAAATTGTAAATTCCAGTAAATATAATGAAATTCAAAGAAATGAACCTCAATTCAATACTTTTCGTATTAACTCTTTCACTTTTGGAGACGTCACCTGAACCAATGAACGTGCTGGTGGAGGCTCGCTCGTCAATAAGCTGTTCACGGCTAAACTTGCGTCGCGGAATTATTTGTAAGCTCCGAGGGCGCTGTATGCACACTTATCCCCGTCTAATGTGAACTCGTGAATCAGCAGTTCAAACGCCTCATGTTATTGTTAACGCGATAATTTTTCACTGGTTGGAAAGATGGTTAAGAGCCCTAGTGCCGTATTTTTAAAAAATTGGAAATAACGAACCAGTTATCAACATTAATTGAAAATAACGAACTGTTCGCAGTTAAAACATTAATTGATTTTTAAAAATAACGAACTGTTCGTAATCTACATTAATTGATTTTTAGAAATAACAAACTGTTCGCAGTTAATCTACATTGATTTTAAAGATTCAAATAAGACATTAATTATTATACGAAGCGAAGAAGGATTCTATAAATAGGAGCAAATTTAAAGAATTTGCTTGATGGTATCACGAACGGAAGTTTCAAAGTCAATTGGAGCGAAGTTGATGATCTTTCTGGTCTTGGAGTTGTCTGGGATACCGAAAGCAGTAGACTTCATCATTTCAGCGGCAGAAGCTGGGTTACCTTCTGGAATGTTGTCTTGCAATTGAGGGAATTCCTTTCTGAGGACGTTGGCGACCAATTGAGCGTTGAAACCACCGGACATGATCATCAATCTTTGACCGTTGGCTTCAGCCTTTTCACCAGCAATAACGTGGGACTTGGCGACATCTCTGACATCAACGAAACCACCAACAAGTTGTGGGTAGTCGTCAGTTGGCTTCAAGGACAAGAATTGGGCAAGAGCACCAGTAGAAGAGTTCATGGATTCCTTGTCAGCGTAAGCTTGAGGACCGAAGATGTATGGAGGAGCAACGACGGTGAATTCGAATTGTGGGTGTTGAGTCTTGACAAAGTCCCAGGCAGCTCTTTCGGCCAAGGTCTTGGAACCAAGGTAACCGAAGAAGGTGTTTTGCTTGGAGGTTTCGTAGTCGATTTCAGTCCAAGAGTCTTCGTTAATGATCTTGTCAGCGTAGTCGTAACCTGGGGTAAGACCAATGGCAACGTAGGAAGAAGTCAAAACAAACTTCTTGACGTTCTTACCGTAGTTCTTGACGGTGGTCAAGATGGTCTTGGTACCTTCAATGGCTGGCTTCAAGAGTTCGGCTTCAATGTCTTCGACAGTGAAGGTGTATGGAGAAGCAGTGTGGTAAACAACGGTGATGTCAGCGTTGTTCTTGAAGACTTGGTCGAAAGCACCTGGCTTGGTGATGTCGGCAACAATTTCGTAAGAGAAGTTCTTGCTGTTGAAGAAACCAGCAACCTTCTTACCCTTGGCATCGGATCTGACAGAACCAATGACCTTGTACTTCTTTTCAAGCAATTGGTTGATCAAGTGTTGAGCGAGGAAACCAGAAGCACCGGAAACGAAAGCGACCTTGGCAGCAGCAGCTGGAGCAGCAGCCTTGGTGGCAGCTGGGGCAGCGGCGGTGGTGGTGGTCTTGGCTGGAGCAGCCTCCTTCTTACCACGGAGCATTTGGTACAATTTAGAATCTCTGAAACCCATTTTATTATTGAATTGAATGAATTGGTTGACGAAGAATCAATGGCCAAGCGATAGTATTTATACTTAGGGAGGTTGATGAATTAATAAGCATATCTTGTAAGCAACAGAAATTCACAAACATCAGCGTGCGGCTTTAGTTACCTAATTTCGGAAGTGGCGAAACTGCTTGCACGTTACGAGCGCGTAGAAGATTCGATTGAGATGAGTCTGGTGACTAAGGCAAGAACCGAAAAAAGCTGGGAAAAGCTAATTTGAGAACTAAATGGGGGGCTTGGCAAAGAACAAAGAACAAAGACAAGGAAGCAAGCCTTCTTATCTACGCTATGTCCATAATACATCTACAATACATAGATGGCTGGTGATTACGCGACTTCCTTCTGTTATGTTTGTTATCTCGAAAAAAGATTTCTAATCGGGCTCATCTCGACGAAAAAAATTCGGCTGACAAATGTAGCATATAATCGATGCGGCGTAGTCTGAAGCAGCGGTAAAACGGGCCAAGGCTGACGCCAGTGAAGTGTCCAGAATTTCGATTCTCGACATGTGGGGTGATCCTGTGAAATTTCAATTTTGGTCCGGAGATATTCAATCTCGTCGCTTACGTCAGCAGAAAGCGGCGATGCAACCTCATCGTGAACAATCCAGCGTTAGTAAGCTGAATATTACTTCACCTCGCCTCTGCTTGGTGCCTGATGCCGCGTCGTGTCTAGTAGTGCAATATGCGCAGTCGTCGTAACTTTCACTCGTAGCGAGATGCACTGCCCGCTTTTCGCTAAATTCCAAAGTGCTCAAGTCTATTCGATTTGAAATCCAATGAGGGCATTTTATAACCTTTGGGTTAGATGTATGTGCCCTCACGTATCAGTTGTATGAAAAGTTTCGCAAGATTTTCGAAATATTCTTTCAAACTAGTTTTTGGGAAATCTCGCAAAATTTTCGTAATTTCAAAAATCCGATCAAATTAGTTCTCGAGAGATTTCGCAAAAATTTTACAACAATCAAAATTTGAAATTCTCTCAGGGTTATTACTATCTGATGGAAATTTGACAAGACGTTAAGAGGAGAAGCCTGAGTAGTACTTCTTTCGCAAGCGAGATCTTCCAAGGTAGGAAACGTTAGATGAATACGCATTATTAAGGGACGATTGCTGCAAAGTTTTAGTTACCTTCGTAGAAGACTGAAATCGCAACTTTGATGTACTTTGGCTGCAAAGTTTTAGTTGCCTTCGTCGGATACTGAAATCGCAGTTTCGATGTACTTTGGCTGCAAATCATACGTTCGAGTATTACCGTAACTATCGAAGGTTGAGAGTGTGACTTTTATTTGAGGACAGCAAAGTAATACGCGGTTTAGCGAAATGTTAGCAAGTTATAAGCGGGACTTTCACTAAAAAGTTTAGCTGCAAAATTTTTAAGAGTGCCCGGGATAATATGACTTAGCAATTTAATTTATCATAGCGAAGAAAGGCCATAAAGTTTGATGATAAACTCTGGTCCAAAAGCAAAGGGGATAAGCCAGGTAGATTCAATCCTTTTCTTTAGAGCAGACTTGAGGAAGCTGCAAATAATGCGATTGGCATCCTATTTAGATATGAGCTCCTCCAAAGTATCAATTTCGTCGATAGAGTTGACAAAATCATTATAAGCGACTAGAGGCTTGATTATTTTGTTACCGATATTGGGATTGAAAACTTTGTGTTCTAACAATTTCTCCCCTTCAAAAGTGACCAAAAATTTTGATTCCAAGACTGAAATAGTTTCCGAGAAGTCATCTGCTCCGAGAGAACCCAAAGCACTTTTAATTCCTTTCTGCTTGCTGTAGAATTCATAGAGTTCATGCACATTAATTCGCTTACCCTCGCACGAGAAGAGACAACACAAAACGGCTTTATGGAAAATGTTCAAACACAGCATTGATTTCGGGCCAAAAAATAACAAACGGCTCTTTTCTACATGAGCGACCGATACTTTGGGACAACTGGACCAGGTGAGTTTTGCCACAATTTTCTTTTTCGCCTCTGCAAGCTTTTCGGTCACCTCAATAGCTCCATAAGCAATCTCAAGAGCCTGCTCAATGTCTGCAGTTTTTCTGGCTGATGCTTTACAGCATAATTTGATGGCTGCTGGATGGAAAAGGGGTATTTCATCCGGATAATATTCTTTATCCTCCTCGGGAATTAACGTCCTCAATTTAGCGATTATGACATCTTCGGTTTGCTTAAAAGTGTAGGGCAGAAATGGCAATACTTGTGGTTTCAAACCGTCCCGCTTCAACTGGGGCAAAAACTTTTCACCCAAGTTCGAATCGTTGGAAATTCCAATTAATACAAATTTGGTGTTGCAATCATTAGAAGGCGTACCAATATGGACAAGTTGATTAAGAATAAGGTCATTTTCCGTGATCAAATCCTCCATTTCATCCAACACCACCACCACCGCACCCAATTCCAGCTTAGAGTCCAAGAGCTCAACCAAATCTTTGAAGGTTTTTCTTTCCCGATAAGAAATTTTGATGTTTCCTAAAATTTGGCTATAGATTTCGTGGAAGACGTACTCGGGTGTATGCAAAGTCATACAGTTGATTTGGATAAGTTTGGTAATGACACCTGCGATTTTAATACAGGAATTGCCTTTGGAATTGAATCCAAGTGCTTTGAGGGAGCAATTGACTTGGGCGGTTTTGCCCGATCCCAGAGGACCCGAAATGTACAAGCTATCAGAAGTCTCGTTTGTAATGTTCCCCTCGAGGTAATTGTTGATGCGAGCGGCTTCGGCTTCTCTGCTGATCAAAACACCATTGGTATCTGAAGAGCCTATTTGGATCAGACGTTTTGCCTGGGTGTAGATGGAGGTGGTTGGTGACCACTTGGAGGGAGTTGAGGGAGTGCTAAATTGTCTAGCTACCCTATTCTGAGAGTCTGGCTGAGAAGATTGGCTTGTATTAGGGGTAGGTAATCCAGTGGAAAGTTGTTTAGTAGGTGTGATCAAGGGCGACCCCAACCTTTGCTTTTTTTGAGTCGAAGGGACATTGTTGGAATTCTCACTTCCTGTGAAAACCCGCTTCTGCTCCATTGGAAAACTCATTAATATGAATGGTACGACTTGGTTGTCTAAGGATACGGTTTGGGGTTCCTCTAAGGATTGTGGTCTGGGTAGAACCGGAGGGACGTTGCTTATTTTATACTATTGATACCAAGTGGTACGTGCATACATAAAGGGGTGAAGTGTGATAGGTACTTTTTGGCTGCCAGATCCATCGTAACGAGACATAAGGGGGTTCAAGACGAGTCTTGCATTGATGGAATTGGCTGCAAATTTTTAGTGCGAGAACTTTCCGATGGTGTTAATAATGATATCAGGCTGCGCACGACGTAAGACCACACACCTACCACTCTAAACTGGGTGGGTCATGCTAGTTGACTCTCATTGGTCTAGCAAAAAAAGCAGCCGTGTCACACATATCCATTCTAACTATGAAGCAGAGAAGCGTTCTCTCCAAGTAGTACGGTATGGGCTAGAAGGACTCCAAGTAGTATGGTATGGGTTTTCTCTAAGTATTGCAGTATGGGTTTTCTCTAAGTATTGCAGTATGGGTTTTCTCTAAGTATTGCAGTATGGGTTTTCTCTAAGTATTGCAGTATGGGTTTTTCTCTAAGTATTGCAGTATGGGTTTTCTCTAAGTATTGCAGTATGGGTTTTCTCTAAGTATTGCAGTATGGGTTTTCTCTAAGTATTGCAGTATGGGTTTTCTCTAAGTATT
>JAJMGD010000036.1:0-40271 GCA_030568515.1 Suhomyces guaymorum
CGGGAATTAACTATCATAGATAGAGAATTCTTTACCACTGACCTCAAACCAATTCTAGTACTCGCTACTGCATATACTAGAATCTGTGCACTACCCAAACGACGCACTAACTAACAGTGGGGCAGGAGATCCGATCACGTGATATTTTCAATGCTTCACTATTACACCAAAGTCGGCCAGCTAGTCTTTATGAAGGATATTGGCGATTTCGGTCCATTCGCCAATCAATGACCATTGGCTATCCAGTTCGGGCAAGGTGTCATGGCCAAACATGTTGAGCTTGTCGAATTGGGCTACGGAAGTGTGCGTTTTCACTGTCTTCACGCCACCTTCTTCATCATGAGCTAAGGTTTCACTGGTGTTGACCACATATCCTGTATAGTTATTCAAATCGGCCGTTTGCCCTAATAATCTTTGACCTCTGAAGTAGGCAACGTCCACTGTGGAATCACCCATCGGTTCAGTGTCTCTGGCACCAGTGAAGTATTTATTACTATTAGCAGGTCCACTGTACTGAATATGCATAGGCACAAGATTGGCCACGACCTTTGGTACTTCCGGAAGTGCTTGAATGGAGTCTGACATTGTAGTTGGTTTAAGGAAGAGATGTCAAATTTGGTTGATGGATTAAGACGTGTTTTAGGTCGCGCGCCGTAAGTGCGCGCCTTAAGTATGGCATTTGAGTTCACGCTTTAGAATAGGCGTTTGTTAGTGCGAGAAGCAAATGTTCCATAAATTTAATATTCGGTTGCAAAAGGAGGTGATGAATGTAGCCAAAATTATGACTTTTATTATCGTTAACAGTATACACTCAGGGCAAAATCAGCTGAAGCCAATGGTCTCATTGTTGCTTATAAAACTGCTAGGGCTAAGAATCCTAGTGTTACTGAATGATAGCAATGACCTTGAAGAAGCAAATTATCTAAGAGATCATTTCCAGAAGTTCTCAAGAGCACCATTTTCTTCTGAGTATGAATTGCAGGGAGAACGGTCTCAATATGTAACTCAAAGAGGGAATCAAAATATTTCAGAAAGGCTTCTTAAGTCCAATGACTGCGAAATGTGCCCAAAACCTGCATCCACGATCGAGATCCTCGAGCCTCGCTTCGAGCTCTTCAAGTAACCAAATGGGGAATGAACTGCTTTGTTCTCTAACAACAATAGAAACCCAACGAGCTCACAGAACTGGCTTTATACTGTTTTATCTTAATTATTCCTGGAAAATTTCAAGCATATTTTGATGGTCTAAGACAAGTGCGTAATTCGTTATTTGAAGTCCCTCCAACAGTATCAAAAGAAGAGTATGAACAAAGTGAAGTGAACAGGTTTTTGGAGCTTAAATCTAAAGATGTGGGTTTTAACCACAGAAAAGCGGTTCTTTCAATAATGCAATTCTTTACTATGCTCCTTTTCGCATCTCATTGCGAGGGTAGGAATCGATGATTCAAGATGACTACATAATGGTACAAAATTTTGAATATTTTTTTGAGATGAAGGGTCGATGGGATTGATAAGATTGCATTCAAGAATTACGGGAAATGGGTGGAAAGCTCAATTGGTCCGAAAGTGCATGCAACAAGAGAATATTAATTACACTTCGAAGGTTATCAGACGGCTCAGTAGCACCATAAGCCAGCCCGATAATTCCTTTAAAAAAAGACTCGGCCATTCTTACCATATTTGTTTTCTGCAGCAGGTTGCACCACCTTCTCACTAAAATAAATTGTTAGCACCACTAAACGCCCCGTATGCGGCTTGAAGTTAGTGTGGCATATCCCCAATTCAACTCATTCACTTCCATTTTACGGGTTTCTTATCTCATATTCGCACTCGATTGAAGAGTCAAATTCATCTAATTCTCCGCATAAATTTAACCTAGCTCAAGATATTCTTTTACAGGCTTTTCTTGGCTATAGGGGGCAGTGTTACATTCCGGTGATGGAGATTTACGGTGCATTAAATTGACACTCGCGTCAAATAAACTTTCTTTTCTCATGTGGATGCATTTGTGGAATCTATTAGGTACAGTAAGAAGTATTCAGACGAGTCACTTCTGAAGATTGGTAGTGAAACCAGTGGTATAGTCGTAGCCCATCCGTATACCCCAGACCCGTTTTCTGCTTGTTATAACACTTTAGTCTCGAGGTACGAAAAGTCGCATAATTATTTAGGTAGATTTATGGGCCGGAATTTGCGATAAAATGCCGAAAGCGCCAGAGCTTGCAAGTGGTGTCAGGCAAAGACAACCGAGACTCAATTGTCTGGGTTTTAAATCTTCACTCTCTCTACCTTATACTGTAACCCCCCTCACCCCCAATTTCCCCCGATTCCTCCCTTCTTTTAGTCGCTTCCATATACGACTCGGGGATCAGATCTTCGATGCTCGCACCAAATTAGTCTATTTAACGCTGCTTCCAAGATTATTTTCTCCGGGCTGAGGTGCAACTTGTGGCTGGGCAATAAATACCTGGGTTCAGAATTGACTTGTTTCGACAAATGAGTGGTACTGCTTCTTCCGCTACTAGCGGCCACAAACTGCATTTGCACCCTAATGTCCTTCAAGACACCACCACTGGTGAGGCCGGTATCGTTGCAAGCGAACTCCTCGCGGAAGAAGCGAGCTTGTTAGAATCACAGGCCGCTGGTTCCAATGCTTATGGTGCTACCGAGAGAGAGTCTGGGCAACCAGAGGATCCCAACGAGGGATACGCCCTCCCCAAGGGAGAGCTCTATCTCGTCCTTTCGTGTGTCTACATGGCTGTGTTCATGTCTGCCTTGGACGGAACTGTGGTGGCTTCTTTACTCACGACTATCGCCTCCGACTTGAACGAGGTCGGAAACATCTCCTGGATCGCCACCTCCTATTTGGTCTCTTCGGCCGCTTTCCAGCCTTTGTTCGGTAAGCTTTCCGATATCTTTGGTAGAAGAACCATCTTGCTCATTTGTGGGGTTTTGTTCGCCATTGGATGTCTGATTTGTGCCACCAGCTCCTTCAAATTACTTGTTCTCGGTAGATTCATCGCTGGATGTGGTGGGTCCGGATTCACCTCGATGTCGACAATCGTGATGTCTGATCTTGTTCCTTTGAGGGACAGAGGTGTTTTCCAGGGCTTGGGTAACATCTGTTTCGGATTGGGTTACGCTTCCGGTGGTTTCGTCGGAGGCGTGGTCGCCGATTGGCTCGGCTGGCAATGGGTTTTCATTCTTCAAATCCCATTGATCATCATTGCCAGTGGCCTTATCCACACGCTTTTGCATTTCCCAGCAGGCTCGCCTGGATTGGGTGTTCAAGGCGAAGATGTCTGGCAAAAATTGAAGCGGATCGATTTCTTGGGAGCTTTCCTTTTGGTCTCCGGATTAATTATCTTCATGATTGCAGCCAGTATTGGTGGCAGAGCCATTCCATTTGCTTCTTACCAGTTCGTTGGTCTTATGCTCCTCGCCGCCGGATTTATGGCGGTCTACACCTACGTCGAGTTGTATGTCTCAGCGGAGCCCATTCTTCCCCTCGAGGTCTTGGGGATCAGAACGGTGTTGGCATCTTCGTTGGCCAACTGGTTCTACACCATGGGTATCATCACTTTCAACTTCTACTTCCCGCTTTTCTTCTCCACCGTCTTGGGATTATCACCTACCCAAACCGGTCTTAGATTGGTGCCTAACTTTTTCAGTGTTTCCGGAGGTTCGCTTGCAGCTGGTATTTACATGAAGAAAACCGGTCGTTACTGGCCTATCGGGGCTGTTTTGGGAGGTTTGTCCGTTCTCGGTTCCTTCAGAGCTTTACTGCTTTCTACTACCAGCTCCAAGTTCTTCCAATACAATGTGAGTATCCTTCCAGGTGTGGGTTACTCTTGTATGTTGACCACCAGTTTGTTGGCTTTGATTGCTGCTGTTCCTGCCAAATATCAGGCCAGTACAACCTCCATCCAATACACTTTCAGATCCACTGGTTCCACCATCGGTGTCACCGTTGGATCCGCAATCTTCCAGCAAATTCTTCAAAAACGTTTGTACACTGACATTCACAATTTGGTGCCCGACGACGAGAAGCTTGCCTCCAAAATCATATCAAAGGCATTAGCCAACTCCAAGTATGTCAACGAAGCACCAGAGTATGTTAGAGATGCCATCATTGGAGCATATCAAGCAGGTTGCAGAGGAACTTTCATTATGAGTATTGCCACAATCACTCTTGGCTACATTTCCCTCCTTTTCGTCAAGGAGTACAAATTGCACACTAGTTTGAATAGAGATTAAGAGGGTATAGATCCTCCATCAGTCGAAATAACCGACTTTCATCTTAGAAATTACCAAGTCTATACTATATGTTCGAGATATAAACAGAGTCTACTAGAATTTTAAAAATTTTGTAATTTTTCATAATTTATTCTCTTTCGAAATAAAATAAATAAGTTGTGGATATGTGTGAAACTTTCTCTTCTCAAATGTAGTCTGATCTATTCTAAATAATTTGTCGAAATATTCATCACAAGATGATCGGTTTTATTCTAATCACTCTCATAAGATTTGATATAATATTGATGATTGGCTCCCTTGGTCACCACGAACCGTGCTGACGACTCCGGCTCAGCGGAGCCTAGCTCTTGATCTATGACGTAAAGGTTTTCGGAATGTCTCAAATTGTTCAAAGGCGCGGTTTCATTATTTTGGTCACTATTGAGATTGAGATTAACAATTTCTGACTTGAGCGGTTTGAGTTTCAATCTGTGAAGTAATCTAGGTGATAATTTAGCAAGTATTTCAGAACCAGTGGTTCCCACTTGTAAGGAAGGATCAAACCTTGGTGATAATGATCTCGCAAAGGGGCTTCGAATATCATTAGGGGGTTCCAATAATGGTGAGAACATTGGGGATAAGATTTCGTCTTTCTTGACGACTTCATCCAACGTTTCTTCGATAATATCACCAATATATTCATTTTGAGAATTTATGTTGATGTTGATCAAAACCATGGAAAGGACAATGCCCATGATCCCCAAGTAGTAGACGAAATTCTTGTATGAGTTTGGATTTTCAACGTCCTCAAAAAGTAAGATGATGAAGTCGGTCAAAATTGTGATTGGGATTGCAGAAGTTAAGGATATGCTCGCCACCAAGGGACTTGTTAATAACATAGCCATAACGATCGAGTAGTCTGAAATCACTGAAAGAAGGCCATTGGCCAAAATTGGAACCCATATTTTGAAAGAAGCAGGTGGAGCTTCGATCTTCTCGATACCAAGTAAATCAGCAATGATAAGGGTAGGGATACCGATAAGTATTGTGAATACACCCACCAATGCGAAAAGCTTTCTTTCATCGGTGGTCTTGTCCCCCATTCCACAATTGTATTTCATGACAAGCAAGTAGGAAGAATAAAAGATAGCACCAACAAGGGCAAATGCGTTGCCTAGCATAGGGTTTTTTGGTAAGAACTTCAGGCCCGAATTGGGCTCGTTGGCAGATTCACTCATGTTTACGAGAAAGACTCCCACGGTGCTGATGGTGACACAGAGGACCTTCTTGAATGATAATTTATCGGTCTTGATGAGTACACCCATGATCAAGGTGAAGATGGAGTTGGTGCTTCCTAGTACTGTTTGATTTGAAGCAGATGTGAACTGGAGACTTTCCATCTCGCAAATATTGTACAATAGATAGCAGATGGTCACTTTGAGAGCCAAGCTCACCACCTCGGCTTTGGTCAACTGTTCTGGCTCGTTCTGGTCTAACTTCTTAGGGAGGTCGAGTTCACCATGATCTATATCGTCATTGGAATCCAGGGTTTCACGTGTTTTATCGCTATTGGATGTCCCATTTATCCAGTGGTTCAATTGTGTTCTTAGTATGCGGTATATATCTGGAATGTAGTATAGGGAAAAACAGGACCCGGTGTAAACTGCCACCAAGATCGGCTTGTTGTACTCGTCTCCCTTCATAACCGCATTCACCATTTCTAGCCCCACCACCCATGTCAGGATCGCGACCACTATAAAACCTATACCGATTCTGTAGTTTCTGAGTTCTGCCTGGTTGATGATCTCGAGAGCCTCAATTGGATCGGAGGTTACTTGTTCTGGTGGTTCATGGTCAATTGTCATAGTAGAGTTTATGAATTGTGATCTTTATTCCCTGATGGGTCTTTATTCGCTTATCTATCTATATTGGTTGATTCTTTTCGATCTATAGTGTCTGTGTGAGTGATAGATAAGCTGGTATAGAACTGAGAAGGGATCTGAAGTGTAAGCGTTTCAGAGTCAGCAAGATCGACCCGTGTGAGATTGTATCCTAGAGAGAGTGTATCCTCGGTAGTTGTATCCTCCTTTCGTTCATTCTTCAATTGGTTGAGCTATTTTCATCAACCCTCTGAGCTCCCTTTTGGGCTTATCGCGGTTAGCGCATCTGGAAATCGCGCGCATCGCGCATCTGGGGTAAACTACTTGTAAGTTGCCGCTAGCCGTTTATCCAAGTGCTCCTTCGCAGTAATGGCTTCCGAAGCATTGTTGGCGCCACGACCCACTATGGATTTGGTCAAGGGACTAGGAAATGGCGTGAGTAGAGCATCGTCGTTGGGGTGACTGAAAAACACTATCAGGTATCGATCCTGTCCCGTTTTCTGCACCGCGGCTGGAAATTTCACTCTATGAACAGTAGACTTGAGCAATCCAGAGGACCAGTAACTCAATTGGTCGCCGATATTGACCACGATCGGAGGCGCTTGGTCCGGGTACTTATTGCCATTGGCTTTCACGTAAGGAACGGCCTCCCAGGATTTGGACACGGGAGAGTAGATTTCCAATCCCTCCTGTCCCTCCTTCTGGAACAAGAGTGTCATTGAGCCATAGTCAGTATGGGCACCAGCACGGATGACGGCTTCAGGACTTAAGCTCTTTTGGCCGGGATAGTGAAGTAGTCTGAATGTAGAGCCCGACTCCTTGGCGGGATCATACTTGGAAGTAAACCAATCAGATCCCTTGGTATTAGGTGTATCTTCAATTTTCAACCCAATGGCCAAAATTTGCAAGATTTTGATCAGTAACGCATACATCTTCTTGATTGTGTCCACAATCAACTTCTGGCGAGCCGGATCGGTTTCGAACCAATCGGGAATGGCTTCTTGCGATTTGCCGGTGATAAAGTCGAGACCCGCGATATTGAGGGCTTCCTTGGGGTCTCCCTGGATTTGGCCCGCTGGATCCAAGTTTTCGCCTCCATAGTCTACATAGCCATGGTTGGAGTTGCTCCGCGAGTATTGACGCTTGTAGTGAGCTGGAAGCTCGAAGAATTGACGGGATAATTCGAAGAGTTGGTCCACTTCAGCTTGGTTGAAGCCGTGTCCCTCCACAAAAAGAAAGCCTTGAGTGGTGGCTGCTTGAAGGAGCTCAGCACTAGTGGTTGTGTTGATCTCACCGATATCAACGACTTGAAGGGGATTGGACATTCTTGATGACGTCTATAGTTCTTATGACTATACTTATGGTGATATCTTTTATGATAAGTGCTATCGCCGTTGATCCGCGCGCGCTTCTAACCCATGTTGAATCTAGGGTCTCCGATAGAGGGAAAAAGAAATGCTTTAGCTTTAAAGCCCGTTTGCTGAAAGAGGTAGATGCATTGCCCGTTCGATGAAAAGAAGGCGCTAAAATTACAAGCTTCTTGTATCCGAATTATTGTTCTTTTTTAGCTTACCATTTCTACCAAAAATGGTGAATCTACTGGCATTTTTAATGTTTTCTTTATTGGCTAAATACATGATTATTCTACTTTCCTGAAAGCAACCTCTTCAGGTAACTGGAAGGACACACAGAACATTGGCTTGGTAGGGGCGACTCTCCGCACCAAGTGGAACTGGACATTTTTTATGTCTAATTCGTAACCGATTAATTTATTGATCTTTACGAGCACTCTGGCATGAAGTTCCTCTAATGGAGGTTCGGGCTGTTCTTGAGGAGAGTACTTTTCGAAGCAGTGGACGTGGATTGTAGGCAAAACGAAATCTGGAGATTCTTTCACCAATCTAGCCACTTCTGGATCACGAGAGTAGAGACCCACAAATTCATCCAAAAAGGTCAAAGCGGAGTCAGGTAAATTCATAGCATAGTTATTGAAAAATTTAGGAATGCTAACCTTGGTCTTTTGCTCGTCTTTCACCACGATTTTTTCTTTGGTTTCAGGATCGATTTTTCTCTTTTTGGTGACCTTTGTCTTCTCTATCACTTTGGAGTTGTTGGACCAATCGAGCAATAATCTAGGCGATTGTCTGATGAAATCTCTACCATCCAAATTGAATGGCTTGACGAAATCACCCACATGATTTATCTTGATGTTTTCTTGCAAGTATTTGTAGGATTCAGGGTTGAGATCATTGGCCAACACCAAGACATTCTTTCTACCAGCAGGAACGGCAAAGGGACCAACACCAGCGAAAACGTCTCCAACGACTTCTTGAGGCTTGAAATGGTTGATCAATCTTTCGTGCTCCGTGCTCAATCTGGAGTTCCAGTAGACTTTACTGAAATCGAATCTGAACTTACATCCAGATTCGCTCTGTTCCACAAGAAAATCGTCCTTACCAGCCAAGATGTTCATCTTGAACGTTCTGAACTTGTTGCCGATAGAATCCACTTTGTCCACCACGGTTTCGATCTTGGTGTTTTTCTCCAAGATCACCTGCCCTATCAAAGGGCCATAGGGCTTGAACTCCTCCTTCAAGTTCAAATGGGCCACATGTCCGGCCTGAGCAAACCCACCGGGGATTTCGTCCAACATGTCCTCTGGCAAGACCGATCTCAAGATATCGTCGGTTTTCCAGAACGAATAGTCGAGGTTCATCGTGTAGGGTTTGATCTGGATCTTGAACTCATCGATCTTCTTGATTGCTTCTGGCGAGAGCTTTTCCTTGTAGGTGGCCAAGTCGTCGATATCTTCTCTCAACAACACACCTTTGACGTTGTCGACGGTGACAATGTGTTTAATCGTGGGCTTGTAGAGGATGTCGTCCTTGCATAGTTTGACAAAATGACCCAAGTACTTTGGCTCGGGGAAACAAGCGACCAAAAGCGGAACTTCTTTCTTGAAAAAGTCCTTGTTGAGAACCTTCATCGTTCTGTCCACGGGAGGCTCGAATTTGTTCTGCATCATGTCTCTTCGAAATGTTCGGCTTGTTCGATAGTATCTGAGCCAGCGGTACATACCGTTGAGATGAGTCCTGCATCGAAAATTTGAGAAGAGCGCAGTGAGAACGCATCGTATGAGAAGAAAAGGCTAGATAGACTTGAGAACTGAAAAGTGAAGGACTAGTCGGACAATTCAAAAGAAGTGAAAAGACTAGACAGGCCATTCAAAATCACTGAGTGCATTAGGGTTTAAAAGACAATTTGGATCAGAAAGAAATTAAAGAGTATACAATCACGATGAACGTTTCCGATGTCATCACCATCACAAGACCGGTCGCCGCCACCATAGACTCGGACGTCGACATGTCGGACGACGAATCTCACACCAAGTCCTCTATCGTCACTCCTGGTGAGATGGTGACTGATGATCCCGTTTGGATGAAAGGTCACGGTACCTACTTTCTTGAGGACAAGACCTATTCATCGGTGGCAGGTAGCATTTCCAGAGTCAACAGATTGTTGAGTGTGATACCGTTGAAAGGGAGGTACCAGCCCGAGACAGGTGACCATATCATTGGAAGAATCACCGAGGTGGGTAACAAGAGGTGGAAAGTCGATATTGGCTGCAAGCAAGACGCCATTTTGATGTTGGGATCCGTCAACTTGCCCGGTGGTGTTTTGAGAAGAAAGTCCGAAAGTGACGAGTTACAGATGAGAAACTTCTTGAAGGAAGGCGACTTGTTGAACGCCGAAGTACAGACCATTTTCAACAACGGAATTGCCTCGTTACACACAAGATCGTTGAAGTATGGTAAATTGAGAAATGGTATATTTTTGAAGGTTCCTTCCAATTTGATCGTCAAATCCAAAAACCATGCTTATGACTTGCCCGGTAACGTCAGTGTGATTTTGGGTATCAATGGTTATATCTGGCTTTCCAAGACTTCCAATAACTCCCAAAACAAGAACATGAGTGTCAACACCAACGCCAACAAAATCAACGCTTCGGGCGAATCTTCATACGTTCCAGGCTCCGGTTCTGTCGCTATCACCAGGTTGGAAGAGGAAAGTTCCTGGGAAATTTATTCCGATAAAAACGATCCAAACATCACTAATTCGGTGAGATCAAATATAACCCGTTACAACAATGTCATCAAAGCCTTGGCTCATGGAGATTTGGGAATCACAGAACAAAGAATAATAATGGGGTATGAAGCCTCGATGGCATTCTCGAATGTCGGTAGCATGATAGACAAAGAAGCAATGGAAAACATTTGTCAGGACGTGATCAACAACGAAAAGATGAGAGGTTAATTTACAGGAACGAATAGTTATAGAAATATAAGAAAGAGTCAATTTTTGTGTAGTCATGATTTGTGATATTCAATCACAGAAACGTACAGGAAATAAAGTAATATAGAAATATAAAAAAGCTAAGGTCAAGAAATTTAAGAGTCAAATCTTGTGTGGAAACTGTAATTTAAAAGGTTGCCATATATGAAGTAGTCGGCGAACAGAATAAAGTGAGAGTTTCAGAGCAACTCTCTTGCTACGAATTGTGACTCCTAACGAAACACTTACCTACAATATTTGAGGAACTGAAATTTCTGAATTAAAGAAGCGACTACTTTAACGGGATATAGATGACACCAAGTCAGACGATCATGGGTGGTTATATCGATGATTAACTAGCATCGCTAGTCCATGCATTAAATTGGAAAAAATCAAATGGGTATCATGCTTAAAGAACCTTTCTTCTTTTCAAGTAACACCAGAAATAGATGATTTGAAGAGCGCCAACCACGGCGATGCAAACAAACACTGTTATAGAGACTCTAGTGTAACCGGCAAAAATGGCTTCATTCGCGTCTCTATGATGAGATTCTTGATCCAACAAAGCCTTTAATGTAAGTTCGGAGTTTTCAAGGTTCTTGATGACGGTGTTAAGTTCTGACTTGAGGAAATCCATTTGCGAGTCGAAATCTTTTTCGGTGAATTCATCGTCCTGCTGGACCAGACTGAAATAATGAGCAAACGTGTTATAGTTGGTGTTTTCCAATGTGCGCAAGGTTTTGATCGTGACATCAAGCTCGACATCATGCGGCTGGGGGTTGAAGGACCACGACTTATCCATGTAAATGTTATCAAAACAGATGTAAATCAATGCCCTTCCGTTGTTTGAGTTTAAGATCTCATCAGCTTTCTCACGCTCGGTGCTCAGCACGGCCGGCGCAGGTTTGTGGCCAAGATTGAAGAGTCCGGATCTTTTGAATGATTCCAAGATATCTTGGCTATCAGTGTCGGGCTCGATGGGGACCGGGCTATTGAGGTTATTGAACATGAAGGATTCTTCGAAGCCAAGGTCGGAGATCTCACGGAGCATGTTATCTTCGTCGTCAAAGACCTTGAGATTCAATGTTTGAGATCCGATTCGATCGCCGGCATTCACCTTGACCATGATGACATCCTCACCGGTGGTGGGATAGCTGATGCAGTTCTTGGGGTTTGATTTGGAAGACAAGCTCTTCTTATCGCCTATTCTGATAGGCGGCACTGTTATGCCTAGTGCTGCCGCCCAGGGTATCACCAACGCTAGACTGGAAAGTTTCAATATGGAAACCATGATGGAGACAACGCAAGCAGATCAGACCGTGTTAGATGCAACGGGACGGGGGAGGGATGTGGAACAGGTGGAGGAGGGCAGGTTAAGCGAGTGGGATGTACGGATGTACTAGGATGGGTATGCAATGTATTGTGTGTACTGAATGTACTGTGAGCACCAAGGTTCTAGTGGTATAAAAACATAAGACACCTAACAGTGTACCAGAGTTTTTCCTTGGATTTCAGTGCATTTTCAGTCCTGGATATAGCGCGTACGGGTGGACGATTTTATTGAGCGACGACTGCCTAATTGGGACAGCTGCTACAGTGCGCGACGTACTCCAACTTCTGCTAGGAACAGCCACGTCTGAGGATTAGCAGGGGTGCTTAAGCTTGGAGAAAGGTGGAACATCGCACAGCGGGTTTACATGTTGGTGACAATAGATGTGTGATTCAAAGAAAGTGGTCAGCAGCAGTAGCAACTCTATAAATATCCGTTTCGGAATGGAATGCGACAAACGCTACCGAATAGATGCCACTTCACTTAACCCAGGGGTGGCAGCAGTGATGATCTCGGCATCTTTCTGCGAATGCCGGTTTGGGAACTATGGAGATAGTGCGGGAGTGAACACTACATGCAATGTCATCATAATGGTCTTGGCGAGTTTTTTAGGCGGAGGCGCACGTGATTTCTGGGCCGAACGCGTACCAACAAAAAAAAAGTATGTACAGTGGACCAGTAGACGGTTCGGGATCGAGGGACGATCTTCACCTATTACCTTGGTAACGACCTGACCCGGGGTCTATATATAAACTAAGGGATCCAATGCTGATTTTGTGTATTCTTTCTGTTTCTTCGTCTTTCTATCCACCTCTAGTGCTATCCTCAGCAATCAACTCTTGTAATCTCAACTCAAACTCATACTGATCCATTTTCTCTATGAGGTCGTCAACGCGCGACCCCGCCATGCACCCCGTCAAATCATGAAGAGAGTAGCCACATCGATGGTCAGTGACCCGGTTTTGTGGGTAGTTGTAAGTCCGGATTTTATCCGAACGATCCGTGGTAGTAACCTGGTCCGTCCGCATTTTGCGTTGTTCGGTGAGTTCGCGTTCGCGCTCGATGGCTGCCAACCGCGCCCGCAAAATCGAAAAGGCTTTAGCTTTGTTTCGTGGTTGCGACCGTTCGTCTTGTTGCATCACCGTGATCCCCGTGGGGATGTGCACCAAACGCACCGCCGAGTCGGTGGTGTTGACGTGCTGGCCACCCTTGCCGCCCGCCCGCATCGTATCGATTCTGACCTCGCCGGGCGCAAACAGCCGTTCGTCTTCCTTTAGCGAGTTTTCGGTACCGTCCGAGATTTTGGGCAAAACCACCACCGCCGCGGTCGAGGTGTGGATACGCCCTTTACTTTCGGTCAGCGGGATTCTTTGCACTCGGTGCACCCCACTCTCATGACGTAATGCCTGGAAGGCTCCTGGGTCGTCGATCCCGATGATCACTTCGTTGACAAACCCGTTATTGCCCTCGCTTCGACTGACGATATGATGCTTCCAGCGCTTGGTATTGGCGTAGTTTATGTACATTTGCATCAAGTCTTCGGTGAAAAGCGCGGCCTCCAGTCCACCGACGCCGGGCCTTAGTTCGAGAATACAGGGCTTATCGGCGTATTTCTGTTGCGGAAGTAATCTGGACTGAAGCACCTGTACCGAACGATGTATCTGCGGTATGGTTGCCTCGATTTCGGCCACTGCTTCTTCCACCAATTCGGGGTCCTGGCCCTCTTCTGATATAAGTTCGCGAAGCTCATCGAACGCTGCAAGATCCGATTTGTACTGGTTGTAGTTGTCCAAGATCACACTCAAGTTGGAGAAGCGGATGCTGAGCTCTTGCTCGAAGTTGCCCTCTGCCACTTTGGCTTCAATGGTCTTGAACTCTTTTTGCATCACCTCTGCTCGTTGGACCAATAATGGATGTATCTGCGGGATTTCGGCCATTTTCTCGAGTGTGCCCGCTATATCGGCGGTGGCGTAGCTCCTGTGACCTTTAAGAACGTCACATGTAAGCCTGCTGATGCTAGCTATGGCGATACTTCGCCTCGCCAACAGTCCTAGAGAAAACATGAGATGCCTCAGTTGCAATATGATTTTTCGCACTAAAAGTGGTTGGTGCATTTTACTGCCAAATCAACGCCACTAATCTGAGAGAATCATAGAGAATCATAAAGAACTACTCTACCAGAACTCGTGATCCAAGACCTCCCAGAATACAATACAATACACCAGACCTCTACCATGTCACATCCTATAGAATTGGCCGATTTCGTCAAGGCCTTGGAGGACTTATCCCAAGAAAGTATCACCAACGCCAAAAACGAGCTCTTTGTCTCCATTACCAAACTCGTCGAGACCAACAACGAATTGGAGAGCGAGATTGCTAGGTCAAGCGACGCCCAGGATAAGAAATTGTACAAAAGTATCATAGAGGAAAACCAGGACACGATCTACAGTAAGGTGTCACGGTACGAAGCGGCCTTACAGGCATTGAGACACAAACTGATGGACGAATCAACATATCAAAAAGAGCTTGGAAAAGTGTATGACGTAATCAAGCCAAAAGATGATAAAGAAGAGAAGAAGGGTGAAAAAACCGAGGGTGATGGAAGTGTCTACCTATAGACTTCCAGCACGCGGTTTACAAGATGAACTACCAAACCACTTTATAGATCGGTTACTTTTATTAGTGACAATTATGAATATCACGACTATTTACATGATAAGACCAGTGCTAGCCAATTTTAGTTATCCAATTCTAGTTATCCAATCAGGTATCCAATTGAAATTAACAATTCAGTATACTATCCAATTGTGTTATAGTGGTCTTATCTATTATTAATCCTCTCTTTCTGATGAAATATTCATCCTTTCCTCTTTCATCCTTACTCCTTCCTGATAGGTTTAGGGTCTCTTGCGAACAATTTGTTCAAGAATGTCTTTTCATCGGAATTGATTGGATCCTCCGGTCTCTTACAGACCAACATCCAGGTGGTTCCCAAGTGGACTCTCTTCTCGTAAGTGATATCCAAACCAGCTTCATCCACCAATTCGCCAATATCAAGGTTCCATCTGCAGGCCCAAGTCTTCATTCTTCTTTCACTTCTGAAGTCCAAGTGGTTGTTCACGAAATCCCAGGTTCCTCTTCCGTGTTCAAGCAAAACCACACGGCCACCTGGTTTCAAGAGAGTGGCCATATTCTTCAATGCCTTGACGGGGTCTTCATGGGCACATAAACCAAAGGCCTCCACCACTGTATCGTATTTGATATCTTTACCTTGATGTGCCAATTCGGCCAAATCTTCTGCTTTTCCAACGGTGAAGCCCACTTTACGGAAATCAGGGTAGGCATCTCTGAACTTTTTCTGGGTGATGTCGACCATATTTCTGGAAGAATCAAGGAAGGTGATCGAATTGACGAGTTCAGGATAGAAATATGGAATATTTCTTCCAGTACCACAGGCAACTTCCAAAACGTCACCCTTCAATTGTTTCATCAACCACTTTCTGCGCTTACCCAAGAACATTCCTCTTTCTTCCCACTTGATTTCGTCGTCATACGCAGCCGCCTTTTGTTCGTAGAACTCGGTGGTGTCTTCTGCTGGCACGATGCTTGGGTTTTCGGCATTGGTTACTTTTTCATTGGCAATCTTCTCTTGCTCCTTTTCTTCCGGTGTCTGCTCGCCAATAGGCTTGTCTAACACTGGTGCCTTCTTCACTGTTCTCTTGGGCTGCTTGCTGTACCATTCCTCCAATTCCTCTGGGCTTGGGTTGAACATGACGTCTTTATTCAATAAATTCTTTCTTCTGAACTCTTTTCTCATCATTTGGTAAATTCTGTATTTCTTCTCTTCCAAGGGTCTCAAGGTTTCCTGACTGAGTTTTCTCAACATCAAGAACTCGTATTCACTCAAGGTTTTTGGATCTTCCTTGTACTTCTTTCTAACATGTTGAATTTGCTTATCTTCGTGGTAACGATCTCTCATATAGTAGAAAAATGCAACACAAGTGGCACCAAAACCACACAAGTAGTAGATTGTCATCGACTTTTTGAACTTGTCGCTTTGGAAGTAAATGGCCCATTGTCTCCATTTGGGTAATTTTTCAATATCTCTTTGCTTCTGATGTTCTTTATGGTTAATTGGGAAGGGCGAGTCGGCGTAGTGACGAAGGGGTGAGATTCCAAGCACTAGCCTTGGACTGGCTCTCATAGCCCTTATTGGAGCTCTCTGTAAGCCAAGCCTTATCATTAGGTGTGAGTCTGTAGATGCAATTTTTCATATCTCTCATGAGGATATGTTCTTGCAAACCGACAGTTGTGCGCGTGACACAAGTGAGTTCCGACCAGGTTAATCACAACTAAGTAGACGGATTCATCTCTCAAAATTAGACAGAAACATAGAAGACTCAGTCAAAATATCTATAAGCAACACTTTTAGCTTTCTTATCGGGCTCTCATTAATCATTGAACTCTAATACTTCAACTTTACTATGTTTTAACAAACACACCATACTAATCAGTGGCACAATTCCCTCACGTGATCAGAGCGCTCGTCCAGTGTGATTTTGATGGCAAACCCATAACCTCCACAACACCAATCATGTCCCAACCTTCGCCAGTGTTAGAGGAAGCCAGAAACGCCGCCACGGCCAAGAAGTACGAGCTCGCAGAGTCCAAGTACAAGCAAATCATTCTATCCAATGAGTCCACCGCCAAGCACTTGCAAGAACAAGAAGCAGCCATTTTGGAACTTGGTAAGATCTACGAATCACAGACCCAACTGGAGAAATTGAAGGAATTGATCTCGGAATCCAGAAGTATCTTGGGCAAATTCGCTAAGTCTAAGACCGCCAAAATAGTCAAGAGTTTGATCGAAGATTTTGACACCATCCCCAATGCTTTGGACCTCCAAGTTCAGGCCACCAAGGAAAGCATTGAATGGGCGGTTGAAGTCAAATTGTCTTTCTTGAGACAATCCTTACAATTGAAGTTGGCCGATATGTTCTACCAGCAAGGATTGCACAAAGAAGCCTTGAAGATCATAAACGACTTATTGACTGAGTACAAGAGATTGGACGACAAGTCGTCTTTGGTGGAGGTGCAATTGTTGGAATCCAAGATTTACCACGCCTTGAGAAATATCCCTAAGTCCAGAGCTGCATTGACCAGTGCCAGAACTTCCGCCAACTCTATCTACTGTCCAACTATACTTCAAGCTGAATTGGACTGTCAAAGTGGTATATTGAACGCCGAAGAAAAGGACTACAAAACCGCATTTTCATACTTTTACGAGTCCTTTGAAGGATTCAGTTCCCAAGACGACAGCAAGGCTATTGTGATATTAAAGTACATGTTGTTAACCAAAATCATGTTGAACTTGATCGACGATGTTAACAACATCTTGGGCCACAAGAACGTGGTGAAATACCAATCCAAGGACATCGACGCCATGAAATCGATTGCAACCGCCTACTCCAACAGATCCTTGAAAGATTTCGAGACTTCCTTGGTCACTTACTCCACTGAATTGAAATCGGATGCTATTATCAAGAACCATTTCAACGCTTTATACGATAACTTATTGGAACAAAACTTGTTGAAAATCATCGAATCCTACAGCTGTGTGGAATTATCGCATATTTCCAAAACCATTGGATTAAACTTACAACAGGTGGAAGGAAAATTATCACAAATGATCTTGGATAAAGTATTCTATGGTGTGTTGGACCAAGGTAATGGTTGGTTGATCATCTACGATGAGCCAAGAAAGGATGCTTCTTACGAAGCCTCCTTGAACTTGGTCAAGAACTTGTCCAACGTGGTCGACTTGTTGTACGAGAAGGCATCCTCCTTGAACTAATTTGACTACACCTAAGAGATCTTAGAATAATAGGAAATAAACGAACTTAAACTGACAAAATATTATAAAGAATTGTACATTCAAAATGTTGCGAGTAAGGAGCGTCCTCTTCTAAATCAATTTATAGTCTTCTATTAAGGTATTTTGATAAATCACTTGGATTATTTACATTCAGTTGCCTTGGTGATATTATATTATACATAATTATTGTCTATACGAAATTCGCCCCCTTTGAACCTTTCTCGCTTGCAATCACGAAAATCTCACCTGATAACACCAAGAATTCATTAAGTCTGCCACAAGACAAGAAGCACTTGAGAAGATCATTCGCTTCCTCATTGGCAATAGCATTGATGATATCGTAAGCACCTTTGATGAATTTCCAGTCCTTGAAGCGGGCCATCTTATAGATTTGCAATAATTCGATGATCAAATATGGAACGTAAATGGATCTCAATTCGGTATATATTTGAGCATCTTCTTTTAAGCCTGATTTGCCAATAAGTTCGTTGAACCAGTTGAAAATTAATGTGTTCAAAGACGAGATGATGTTTTCAAGCGTAGTTTCAAGCTCCTTGGTTTCCCAAGCAGAAGACTTGTGAGTCAAAGGTTGACTTGCAAGTAATTTTTTCCAGTCACTTATCAATTTCAAAACACTGACCAAATTCTCGTATTCGAGAAGTTCTTGTTTTTGTTGTTCATTAATTCCTCCCTTAAAAGACTCATTGGTCAAGGATTTGGTATGTACTTCCACGTCATAGTCTCTGATCAATTTCTTGAAGCTCTTAGATGAAGCAAACTCTTGAAGAGTTGCTAATTTACCACTGAGCAAGAATCTTCTGATGATAATGAGAGTGGCCGCGATGGAGTCTTCATACATCTCGTTTTCGTAGAACCAGTCGACTGATCTGTACAATTCGAAATCAATTTCATCGACCTTTTCGGCATCATCTTCTATCACGATTTGAGCTTGGGGCTTATAGTGATCTTCAGTCTTCTTCATCACTCTTTCTACGGTCCTCCTCAAAATATTAGTCATCTTGTTTTCTTGGGTATCATCAACGATAATTAAGTCGTTGTCATCAACCACCAATGGATGAGAGAGTTGCTTTGATATTTCGAGCTGCTTGAGTCTTTGCTTGGAATCGGTGATGGAAGATAAGAATAAGGAGTATGTTTCTCTGGAATCCTTTTCGTCGGGTATGATGGTAAGGTAGATTGGGATTAGTTCGGTCAATTGATATTCGGATAATTCAGAGATGTAAAGTGTGATGATGGTTGTGATGTCTCTATAGTTTATGCTGTTACCACCTTTTATCAATCCTGTTTCTTCAATAAACAATTGGAAGATCGCCAAATGGGTCACCACTCTGACAAGGTAAGGCTTGATACGAAGATCTCCACCAGAGGTGATCAAGCTATGCAACAAGGATTCAACATCGTCGATTATAACACCACCTTGGATGATCCTCAATGGATGACTACTGTCTTTAGCAATCTTTCCCTTCGACTCCAGTAATATGTTCAATACATCTTTAACATTGGAGGCTTGTGGCTGTGGCACTCTGTTTGTGAGTGTTTCTTGAAACTTGAAGGAGAAAAACTTCTCGAACTCATACTGATAAAGTTGGTTCAAATAGAGCAAAAGACTTTCTTCCCAGTTGTCTTCCGAATTCTTCAAATTTTCTGAGATTTCTCCACCGCTTAAGAAATTATAGATCATTTGCTCATACCTGTTGATATTGGACTTTTGTGACAACATATAAACTGTCTTCTTCCATAAGTGTTTGTGCTTGATACCTGACGCGGTAGACTCCTCTAGTAATGAGTCGTCTCCATTTGCTGCTTGTCTGTCGATGATAGGGTCAAAGTAGTCCTGTGTGTATCCCACCAAAATTAATCCTAAAGTGAAGTTTCCGCTATTGTTGGCGTATTCGATAGCCTCTTCGTTTCTGTTGGCAAGTAATAATTTATAGATGACAGAGTATACTTTTGAGTCCACGGCCTCGTCTTCCACGTGAATTCTCTTGTTTGACCTAATGGGCGCATCGGAGTCCAACTGATCGACGTATTGTTGGTTTGAAACGGATGCCTTGGTCAAAATATTCAAGTCTTTGTTGCCAATGGATTGTCTCGTTTTAGTCCATTTCCCGCTCAACTCGTCGTCAGACTCCGATTGGTCCACGGTCTTTGAGTTTGCTTGAAGCCATTGGATAATGATGGTTAATTCTCGTACTTTGGGATGGTTGATCAACCAGTTTTCTTGTTTGATGGCTAATGAGGAGAAGGCGTACTCTTTCAAGAGTTCCGGTTTTGGAGAGGCTCTGAAGCTGTAGAGGAGTTCAGCAAGGTGCCATAATTTCGCTTCCAAGTCCCAGTTCTCGAACTCTTCTTGTAACTTTGTATTCGATTCGTTTTCAGCCAAAACCTCGCCGATTTCAATTGCTTTCGATGCTGCGATGGACTTGAATTTGGCGATGATTTCAAGCGGATTTTGCTGTTGCTTGTTGGCCTGGTAGTCCTGGAGACAGGCCGCAAACTGCGCCTCGATATTGGCCTTTTCTGAGCCCACTTCAATTGAAGACATTGGATGGTGGTTACTGCTAGAAATGTTTTGAGAATGAAAAAACACTGAAAGCTATAAGTCACGTGGTCCAGGCAAGATACCGGGGAGAGTAATGTGAAGGGAAGTACGGAGATTTAAACAAGAAAAAAAGGAATAAACTAGCAAGAATAGAATAATCTAGAGAAACTTTGATGCCTTCCTGTAACATTACGACATACTTTCCTAATCCCCTTTTTTTTCTTTATCTATACCACTTCCATCGATTTCATCAGGATCACCGCTTTCACGCACGCGACGAGAGCCATCATGTGACCCGCCACATGATGCGGACTCCGCTTATCAGTATCCCCTAAACTACTCCACACTATCTAGCATGTCGAGTCCACCCATCGAGCGAACGAGCGATGATCCAAACTTCGACGACGAAGACAACAGCCCCTTCGGCAACCAAGGAATTGCCAGTTTAATGAGCCAACACAATCTCGGTCCTAACAAGTCCTCCAACTCCGAATTGGGCCAGGACAACCAAGAAGAAGACGATGAATCAGAACTTTTATACGCCACCAACTCCAAGGCCGACACCAAGTCGGCCAGCACAAGCAAGTACCAAAGCAGCGCGATCAATTTCGAAAGCCGGGTCAGCAAACTCCTCAAGTCGAGCGGGGTGGTCAGGGTCCAGATCACTGAGGCGGGCAACTCCAACGAAGGCATGAACAACTCCCTGAAGAAGTATGTGGTCTACACCATCAATCTCATCAACCAGAACGACTCCAGCGAGGATATATTCACGAGGAGGAGATATAGTGACTTTGAAAGCCTCAGAGAAGTGCTCACCAAGATCTTCCCATTGGTGGTGATCCCACCAATTCCCCCCAAAAACTATGTCAATTTCAATGTCTTGAACGGATTTGGCCACTCTTCTAGCCAAGGACACCAGGCCCAGAGCAGCAACGGCGGGGCTTCCACTGGAGTTGGAGTAGTCGCCAATGTGGTCAACGGAAACAGCGGCTCTGGCAGTGCTTCGTTAGCGACCCCTTCAATCAACCTGTCGAACTATCCATATATCAATTCCACCCATCTCAACAAAAACCGACTCATTGAACACCGAAAACGCTTACTTACCAACTTCTTGAACAATTGTCTTGAAATCAGCCCCATTCGCAACTTAGAGTTTTTTGCAAAATTCTTGGACCCAAACTCCAATTGGTCCGATGAAGTCAATTTGATCTCGAGCCAGTTGCCAAGAAGTATTTACCAGCTGAATCCAGAAAATGGACTTCGAACCGACCCAATTTACGTAAATCTCCCACTTCCTTCAAACGGTCATATGGGCTTTTTGAAGGATAACAGGAAAAAATTGAAAGAGAAAACGAATAAAATATTGAACAATAGCATGACACAAACCTCCCCCAATGAGGCTAATGAACCACTCTCAAGTTCACTGCCCGTGGAAACCGGATCTCCTGATTCTGAGTACATTTTGAATACTTCTTCATTGGACTCCATCAATAAAAAGATTATGGAGAATTTCATCGGTTTATCAAGTGATTACACCGAATTAGGTACCATATTCAACTCATTCTCGTTGGTATTAACAGATACTCCCAGAGGTGTCAAAGGCAAGCCATTGGTCGATGAAGAACCTAAATTGGATATAATATTTGATAAAATAGGCCAAGTATTCGATCGCTCCTACATCACCATCAATTCACTCATTGCGGATCTCGAAACAAAATTCTCTGAACCTTTGGGAGAAGCGGTCCAGTTCAGTTCTATCTTGCAGCATATCCAAAAGTATCAGGTAAGAAAGCTCAGACAGAAGCAACTACTCGATTCCGACTTGCTTGTCAAGAAGAAAGATTTGCAAGAACTCCTCCGTTTGGAAGAAGAGTCATCCAGAATCGAAAGTGGTAAGAATCCAGTGGTTAAAAATACCCAGTATAGTTTTGATGATGGTGCCAAAACTCAACAAGGCCAGCAAGCAGCTCCAGTTTCCAAATCGAAGTTCAAGCTCCCAAGTTTCAAAAAAATCACACAATACGTTTCCGATATCATCGATCAAAATCCGGAGCACACTCGGAAACAAAAGATCTCATCTCTTCAAGTCAAGATCCAAACTTTGGAGAAGTGTCAAAACATCATGCTTGAAGATATTTCTTATATCGCGGATGAGTTGAATAAAAACTTCAAGCTTTTCCATTCCAAACAGCTCAAAATGATTTACGAGATTTTGCTTTCATATAACGGCTTTCTTATTGGCTGGGCCAAGAAGAATATCGATATATGGGAAGAAGTGAAGGAGGAGATCTGCAAGTTGTGAGAAGTCTTTAATCTCAATAAAGGTAATTTATTCGAATAATAAATATTCAATTAGCCATAGGTATGGTAAATGGAGTAATTGTAAGTTCGAGAAGATCATCATATCTAAGCTATCACAGCATTATAGTTCAATCAAACAATAATATCTAAGCTATTATTACATTGTTGTTGAAAATCATAAGTCTTCGCTAGCTAACATCAATTTTAATCACATATCAATTTTAATCACCAGTAATTCTGGGTTTATACGTTCAAATTTCATACTATATTTCTCTTCAACTTTTCAAGTATTGGATCAATGGAGGACCCCATTCATTTGCTCTCTTATAGATAGCAATATCAGGTGGAAACCCACTGATAGCGCCTGCCAATCTCTCGCACACTTCCGAACCTTCATTCTTGATTCTGCTCATTGGGTGCAAATAAGTTCTGATTGTGAATACAACTGCACCGGTTTCGGGCAATTTGGTGAGAACTTGTCTTTCGCTTCTGTAGTGAACTTGGTTGACGAAGTCCAAATCTTCATAATTCATCGCTTTTTGCACATGGCCCTCGGGGAGATTGTGGCCCTTATTGGCATCAGTGACAAAGTACTTACTATGAGTTTGAACCGAAAAATTGCTTCTAGTGACGAATTGGCCGGGAGAGACACGGTTGAAAAAACGGTTCATTCCCACCTTCAATTTCTCCTCGTAGCCTGGGATGGGATGATGAACAAAAGAGAGGGGCTTATTGAATCTTTCCTTGGGGTCGAAACCAGCCGCAAACGCAAAAATTCCGCCTTTGAAAAAATACTCGGTGCCATCTTTTTCGCTTTCTCTAGAAGGATCTTTCAAGAGGATAATGAAGTCCTCCTCGATTGTTTGGGCCAAATATTCCATATACTTGGGGATTTCATCTTTATCGTTGGTGCACTTGCTTGGAATGTGGATCTCGTTGATCTTATTGTAGATTTGGTCCCCTTCTCGGATGAAAAGTGTGGGGTATTTCTGGCACATATAATCGGTTGCAATATGGTAGAACTCTCTGATGGCAGGAACGGCTTCCTCGGTAACAAACAAGGTGCTGGACCGAAGATCGCGGTCTGGTGGGTAATTTGGATGAGAGTTGGTGATAATCTTGCTCCTTTCGGAGGTCACTTTCTTATAGGTGTTTTCCACCAAGAGCCAGTCTTGAGGGTCCAACGATTTGATCCCCATCGTGAGTTTATAAGCAGCATTCTTGAAAGGATACGATTTGAGAGGCTCTTCGTTTTCCCAGTCGAAATCAGCAGAAACTGCCTTGATTTGTGGCGGAGAGTATTCTTTGGTCCCGTAGAACTGTTTGGATTTGGTCTTGGAAGAAGCTGCGGCAGTTGGTGGACGTTTAAGTAGCTTGTGTGCTACTAAAGCCACAACCAAAGTAGCTGCCAATAAAGCGAGAGTTTGAGGCGACAAAGAGTACCCGCTGGACATTAAAATTGCCTTAATCAAGAAGAAGGAGTGCTCAGCGATGACTTATATCTAACTGTCAGATCGCATGATCTGGGGTTATCAGTAGCGAGCGGAAGCGGAACCGATAAGGACGAAGTGCGCGGAATCGGCGAATGCACTGTGCCTAATATGAAATGAAGGGTTCCCAATTAGTAGCTAATATTATAGTGAAGGTTACTACAATTGACAAAGTAGCTTTTATAGACAACGCGACAGTAGTGGCTGAATTCTTAGGTCACTTCATCTTTCCTTTAGCTTATGGAATTGAGTAGGACTCCTTCGTAGCGCTTGCCGCTTTCGGCGTTTGAATTCGCAGCTTCCCTCTTGAGTTAGTCCAAGCGAGAGTGCAGGATCCCCGGTGAGTAGCTACCACCACTATGCAGATTAACATAGATCCCAGATAAGGTCAATAGGTGAAGTAAGGAAGCAATATTTTCTGACTTCGGGATAGGGATTTTGAAAGACACTGACTCTGTTTTGACTTCGATCGACTCCTCCTTGACCCATGTTAGTCATTATCTAAATCATGATCCTGTAATCTACTAAATCTGCTAAAACATAATCTGTTATCTATCAACTTCACCCGTGTTCCTAGTATCAACCATGATTTACCAATGTCACTTGTGAACTGCTCAGGTATGCCTGTGACACTACGTTTACCTATGATCTATCAATTCAATGATTTCTACCAGATTTTCGGATAGTAATCCTTTTGGATATTCTTCTTGGAATTCTTCAATTTGAAGGCTGTCGAAGATTCCCTTGAATTCCTTCAATGATTGATTTGCCGGGTTGGGACTCCTCTTCTTGAAGTCTCAATATGGGTTGCAAAATCACGTGACTTTCACTATCCAAAAAAATTTAGTCTAGGCCATCTCTCTCCAGCATGTCGATCTCGATTTCCCACCTTACCAAGTACTTTGGTCCCGAGGTCCAGCTAGAATTGGCCTCCAACTTGGCCGGCAAATTGGCCGACAACGCTGAAAACGTCCATGCATTATACGATCTTTTGGACGTGGTCGATTTGAAAGCACATCCCGACATTTATGCTGCTATTCACAAGTATACCCTCGATGTTATCTACAATTCCGATGCTGAAAATTACGAAAATGCCACCAAATACCTTGAAAAAGTACCATCTTTACGTTCTGACGTTTTGGGTGCTATTGAGGACTCATTCAACAAGTACATCTCCCAGAATATCAACTGGTTCATTCCACAATTTAGCCAAATCTTGAAGATAAATCCTGCCAAGAAAGATTCTCCAGAAGTTTCAGCTGAACTGATTGTGACTTTATTTGATTTCTTGGAATTTTTCTACACTAAAATCGGCTCAGATATGGACCGTTTGGACCCACTTCTCTTGATGTTCCTTGGAATCAATGACGATAGTATCAGCTCAGATATGACGCAATTGTTGCGCTGGAGAATCGACGATATCACCAAAAATATCGACTCCTCGACCATATGGAACATCATCTTCACTCTCGAAGAAACCAACGTCAAGGCCCACAAAAGTAATGGATTCATCTTGTGGTTGAGGTACTTGAACAATGCCAATTTTGTCGCAGACAAAGTCTTTCAAGATGTTGTGAGTAAAAACAACTACTGGCAAGTTGTTCAAGAAGGGCTCTCCAGTTTATCGCATGAACACCGTAAGTTTTGCTTATCGATCTTACAGTTGTCAGTTCAGAAAATTAACATCGATATCTCTAACGATTTCATCACTTGGGACGTTTCCAAATCCGATGCCCATTTGAAAGAATGGTCCAGATACACCACGCTTTTTGAAGTGATGGGAATCGATACATCTTTGCACCAAGCGGATGCCGGATCCAAGGATATCATTGGCTTGATTTCATCACGCTCTTTGATCCATCCTTCTTGGGGGTTCTGCTTATTGTCCACGGGTTTCAAAGCCACCATGGACTCGGTCAAAAAATTCTCATTGAACCTTTTATTATCAATTCCACCAGAACACCTTCATTTAATCAAATACGGGCTTCCATTCCTTGAACAAATTTACTTGCCATATGCCATGTCCGCTCCACTTTTCGTGGTGAGAAATACCGACGGGTTTGATAAGTGTGAGTTTGGTGAAAAATTGGCCCAGTTCATCGCCAGCATGGTATCCAATTTACGTACCGAAGAAGAGTTCGAAGTCGTGGTTGGTTCCATTTTGCAAGTCTTGGTCAATTTGAAAGAATCCTTCGACCCTGCTAGAATTTATGTCACCAGAGGAATTGTGAAAGGTCTTGGAGACAAGAAGGTTTTGAAATTTGGCATCCATGATAAAAATCTTCTCAAATTGTTCGAAAATACTTCTGAAGGAGATGTGTTCGAAACTGCTTGTCAAACATTGAATCTCCAGCTTCTTTTGCATTTCGAGGTATCGGAGTCGAAATTTATCGATAACTTGAATAAATTTGTGAAACTCAATGGCTACGAAATCATCAAGAAAAACTTACACTCCATAAAAGAATACTTTGGATCGTCGGCTGATTTGGTCAGCCAATTGAAATCTCAAGAGAATGAAGAGTACAAGCTCTTTTTGTTGGCATTGATAGACGACGACAATGTGGTTCCTTACGTTTTGAGCCAGAGTCACATTTTCCTCGTCAAGCTTTTGGAGTCTGGATTTGATTACCCATTTATGAAGAATGAAGCTGTTGTGAGTGCCTATTCCAAATTGTATAACAGCGACTCCATTACTAAAGATGAAGAGATCATTTCGTCATTATCAAAGGTTGAAAGCAAGTTTATTCCCCAAGTCCAACCACAATACTTACAAGCTTTGTGGAGCAGTCTTGTCCAAGATCTCCAATCGGATGATCACCACACAATTCTTTTATCAGCTGAGAAATTCCGCTTGTTCAACGGTTTGATCAAGTCAAACCGTTTCTTCAAATCTTACCACGATGTTATCGAATTGCACCAGTTGATGATGTCCAACACTAAGGAATTGACCAAGAACGTCAAGGATTTCTACAAGACCAAAGATTTAATTTACGGTGAATATTTCAGTTTACTTGAAATTTGCTCCAACTATGGTCTTTTTGAGGAGATTCCACTCGAAGCTGTCTTGAAGTTGGTGAACTCCAACTCTTCGGACTATAAATCCAACTTGGCAATGGTTCAGCTCATCAACAATTTTGTGGTCCATCAGGAGTACAAAGAAGGTGAAGTTGAGCAAATCATCGAGTTTTTGAAGGATATGTGGAACAACTTGGACTCTTCCAGATTGCAGCTCAACCAAAAGGACTTGCACGTATTTTTCATCAATACTTTGTTCAACAGTAAATTGTTAGCTGTCACCACAAACGCTGAAAGCACCCATCGCTCATTTACACAAGTTGCTTTGTCAATCATTGAAAACTCTCAAGGCAGAAGAAGTTTGTTACCAGCATTGGCAAAAGCACTCTCTATGTTCCAAATCAATCACACTGAAAGCTTTGAGTCGACCCCATGGATTCCCGAAATTTTGGTAGGTTCGATGGTTCTTTTCCAATTGAGAAGCAATGTCTTCAAATTGGAAAAAATCATTGGCCAATACTTCGATGCCGAAATCAGTTCTTCAGACTCAAACCTCTATCAAAGCGTCTATGGAAGTGATGAAATCAGTGCCAAGGTCTGGATCTTATCGATTTTGAACTCGGCCAAATCGACTCAATTTGCCAGAGATATCATGAACTATATCTTGGAGAATGAAAGAAAGTTCTACTTCTTGAAGGTGAACAAGTCCACCGATGGTTTAGAAGAGTGGACTAGAATCCAATTGTTTTCTATCATTATCAGTATTATGGACCAGCTTGACTTCGACGAGTATATGGAGACCTTCATCAAGTTGTTGGAAACCGATCCTAGTCCGTTGGCCAGAGCCCATGTGGAGTGGATCGTTTCGTACAATTTATTGAGCAGTGAAAAGTATACCAAATTCATTTTCGACTCTTTGTCCAATAAGATGACCAGCTTGAAACCTTCTGTGATCACTTCATACCAGAGATCTTTATTCTTGATGATTCAACACTTGAATGCCTCGCAGGAACCAGAATTCATCTCTCAATTGTTGACCATCATCGTTCCAGGCGCAACTTCCAACAAGGCTTCCACCAGGCACTTTTCTTTATCCTTGTTGATATCCATCTACGAAGAGATCCAAGCCAAACAAATCGTATTGGCACCTCACGTTTCTGAAATGTTACATAACATGCACAAATCTGCCTTGAAGTCAGATGCCTACGGAGTCTACAGAAGCGGAGATGCTTTGCTCTGGAACATCAAGAACGACTTATCGTTAGTCGGCATCAGTGGTGGCGTTCTCATGAGAATCAGCGACCGTGACGAGATCGAATTGATCCCAAGAAAAGTGTATCTTCAGTACTTGAGTCCAGAACAGATCTCCAACTTGAACCATCCAATTGGTGAAGATATGAGAGATTTGTGGGTCAAGGAAAGAAAGGTGCAAAAAACAGCGGTGGCCGCAACAGGTCCATCGACTCAATCGCCATTACAGACCAAGAGTGGTGCCTGGAACACCATCATGGATGTCGATGCCACCGCTAGAGGCGATGATATTGTCAGAAGCGATCTTATTGTCGTCTCCTCTTTGGTGGATAAACCACCTAATTTGGGTGGTATCTGTAGATTGTCCGATGTCTTGGGAGCAGGATTGTTGACCTTGAACGATCTCAATGCTAAGAACCATCCACAGTTCAAAAATGTGGCCGTCACCGCCGATCAGTGGATGCCCATGACCGAAGTCAAGGTGGAAGAAATCAAGAACTTCATGTTGGAAAAGAAGAAGGAAGGATATACCTTGATCGGTTTGGAACAAACCGATAAGTCTGTTGAGTTGAACAGTGAATTGAAATTCCCTAAGAAATCGTTGATTTTGTTGGGAAGAGAGAAGGAAGGTGTTCCTGGAGATTTACTCGCAGAGCTTGACATGTGTGTTGAAATCAAGCAGGTTGGAGTCATTAGATCGATGAACATCCAAACCGCCACTGCCATTATTGTGCACGCATACTCCAGTCAACACTGCTAGTGTAATATAGAGATGTGATTACATGTTAATAGATTGTAAAATAGAACATCGAATTATATTGTTAAAATTGTATGTAGAAATATCAGGGTGATGTAATGATACTTGAATTGAGAAGAGGCTTGAAGTGAAATCTGTAAGATTAAATATACCTAAAATATGATTCAATTCCAAATGAGTAGTCTTTTTATATTTTAATGAACTGAATTTCAATCAATACATGTACGATGTAATCTCTGTCTATTTGCATTGGATCTGAATCACCATAAGTCTCTCTACTTACTCATTCAGTTATTTTTGTACTATTCTCTATAGTTACGTGTTTATTCTATTATACATTGCATTAAAAAATCGCCTCGTTATCGTCATCCTGTTCGATCAAAGCATCCAAGGCTTTGATGATGGCCCCACCAAACTTATTGCCCATTTGGATACTTTTAATGATAGCGTTCTGGTTCAATCCCTTGAAATTCGAGTTGTTGGAGTTCACGGCCAAGTTCATGTTGGCGATTGGGGTTATCACCTTGTTATTGTAGTATGTGATTATCAAGCCGTTTTCCAATACTTGTTCTTCCTCCACCGATGGATCAAAAATCAAGTTATTGCCCACGTAGCCCATAGTTATGAATATTGGTGGTTGGAATACCTTGCCTTGCTTCTTGAAATGCTCTTCGATCAAAGTGGCGTTGTCCCAGTCATCGGAGAAAGTTGGGAGCTCAGCGACTTCTTCATCGTTGGTTTCACTAGTCAATAATGGCAATCTCGTGGTCTTGAGAGCCAAGTAGGAGGTCAACGAGATCAACGTAAGTGGGTACGAAGAATGGCTGATGACGATGCAATCTATGAAGAGTTTGAAGGAGTATTGGGAGGTGAGTCTCAAGTACTCACTAGGGAAGTTTTGATGTAATAAGTTGGTTAAGTTGAAGTTCAAATTGGAGACGAAGTTGGAGTTATCACGGAACCCAACAACATCAACATCGCACGCAATGAGATTGTCTTCTTTCGCCGTCGTCACCACCTTGGCCTTGACACTGACAATACATTCACTACCATCCATAAGTCTGATTCTAGCAGAGCCATTGGATCCAGGAAGAAAAGAGGTCTTGGCCTCCAAGGGTCTCATTTGGTGCTCTGCTCGAGAGTCTGGTCTGATGATTGGTTTCTGGATGAGCGAATCATAGAGATACGATCTTTCAGCTGGGGATAAAATCATGGTTGGATGTTGCAGAATAGCTGCTAATCGTGAAAATGATTTTTGCACTGGCGCACTGCATACAGGTGGGTGATGGGATGGATAGAAGGGAAATGCAAAGTCAAGAGATAATTGAGGAAAAGGACTAAAATGAAGGAGAGAGAAAGAGAGTCTTTGGATTTTTGGATGAATGGGGAGTTAGACTATAACAAGCCTCTAAAATAGTGCTATATGACCAGATATATTGGTGATTGTGTATCTTTACGAACGTGACCTACGATCACGTGCCTGGGTATTATTGATGTTTTTTCTGAGATATTGGGTTTATCATAACAACCATGTCTACTTTGTTCACTCCTTCGGCCAGCTTGAACGTCCCAGCGTCCGGAGAACAGGCCTTGGTCGCCAGCAAACAGCCAGAGTGGTTCCAGAACCAAAAAAGACGCACGATCCCCAACCACTTGGTGCCCAAAAAGAAGACTGGCTTTCATGTCAACTCAACAACTACCGGTAAAACTAACAAAGGCGGCAACTCCGTGAGCCGACTTGCATCAGGATCGTTTTCCGCTAAAGACGCCGGCCAATTGACCGTGGCATCCAAAGACCAATTCAACATCTTGTCTTTCGGTAGTCAACAAAGAAAACCATACAGTCAAGGATCCATCGTTGACAGAAATAGCAGTGTAGGAACCTTATTTGACACCACCAACCCTAACGACACCACCCGCTTTGATGAAACCGTGAACGACACCTACGAAGACTTTGGAGCAGCCAGCGATGACTTGCCTCCATCCAGATCGATATATGACTTGAACGATGAGATTTTGGTTTCATTGAACAAACCCACACAACAGATAGACTCCTTCATCAACAAGGATCCCAAGAGCTTCTCCAATGTCTTCAACAGAGATGAAGGCGACAAATCTGCCATCAATGCATCGGTCACCAACGAAAGGCGGAAATCGATTAATCCAATGACCAACAACGAAGCCGCAGTTTTGGTGTTCGGATACCCTGAGTCCTTGGCCACACAAGTGATCCAGCATTTCAAGGAGTTTGGCGATGTTCTCGAAGATTTTGAATCACATCAAAAAAGGTACACCTTAGTGACATCTAGAAACCCACACAAGAGCAAGATTGTGCCTATTTTCAGTGGTAAGAACTGGATAAAAATCACCTTCGACAACCCCGGATCGGCAGTGGAAGCCTTACAAGAAAATGGAAGTGTTTTCAACGGAATCTTACTCGGAGTTATTCCTTACAGCAAACATGCTATCGAAAAGTTACAGAAAAGAACTTTGAAAGGAAACGAAGATATTGGCGGAGGAACCTTCGCTCTCAACGCATCACAATCCTCCCGCAACGATATGCATTTCGATCCTACTTCGCCAGGAGGAACCCAGGTCCCAGTGGCCAATGTAGCAAACACCACTTCATACACCAGCCGGTTGGACGTCAAGGATGGATCGCAGTTTTTCTTGAAAGCTGAGGGAGAGCAGGTGAAGGCCAACGGAGCAACAAATGAAAAGCCCTTGGGATTTTTGGGCACCATCACCAAATACGTCTTTGGATTTCATGAATTGTAATTTAGAATCTATTAATACAAAAAGTTAATATGTCACGGATTGTAATTCAGAAGTTAGAAAATTAAGAACACTCGTGAATTGTCATACTTACAGCAATGAATACTTTTTGCGGATTGTGGTATTCAATTATTATCATTTTATGAATTGTATTTAGGCTATTCATACGACAAAACTATTATACAGCAAAACTAACGCCAGGTTCGTTTTGGAGATGGAGGGTGATGTTTCACCGGTGAAGGCGATTTGAAAGGTGACTGTGAATGTGAGGAGTATTTCGAGGGTGAAGGCGATCTCAAAATGTTTGTAGGTGCATTATTGAATAAGGTATTTTGAAATCCTAGACCGCTAGTGTTAGGGCCCATGAAAGTTTCCATTCTGCTTCGGTTCACAGATGGAGAGTGGATGACTCTGATCGGACTTGGAGTCCTTCCAGAAAGACTGGCATGTGAATTTCTCCGACTGTATCCATTGATGCTATTATATGAGTCGGACCGTTCTCTATATTGATGCGTAGGCGATCTGTCTCTACTGTAGCTGTTATGTGATAAAGCTGGAGATCCTCTCATTAATTTGGTTGGACTTGGAGATCTGCTTGGAATAGAGCCTCTTCTATCGCGATAATCACCTCTAGACGAAATTGAGTGATCCGGTCTACCACTGGTCGATTCATACTCATTGGTATGGTCGCTTCTACTTCTAGATGATTTGGCCCGGTATGGCGTGGAAGAGGTGTACCAAACCTTATTATCATCTTCGTCTTCCTCATCGTCATCATCGTTGTTATCATCCATTTTGAAATTATCTTTGGTGTCGAATTCCTGATAGTAATCTTCACTTTTGGTCAATCTAGCTAGTTGACGAAGCAACTCTTGATTCTTAACTCTCAACTCGTCATAATCGACCTTTAAACGATTCAAAAGCTGATTGGAGTCGTTTACTAAATTGAAGTCCACAAAATGGCCTGAGTTTTGTTCACGATACTCATCGTATGCTTCACCGTAGTCAACCACTTGGTTTCCTTTCAAGTCATGTGTGACCCATAACTTCAGTTTATTGAAAGCATAGGGCCTAATGTCTGTCAAGATTGAAGATTCAAAGGGTCCGAGAGTGGCGTCGATCAACACGTCTTTTTTCAAAATGGATGTTTTGGGCTTCACAAACTTGTTGTTGTACTCATTGAACATTTCCTGGTAAAGAATCTGCTTGTCGTTGAGCAAGTCGTAGAAGTTGTAGATGAAGAAATGGATCGTCAATGAGACCAAGAAACTGAGTAGGATGCTGTAAAGAAGTGAGGACTTCATGGGGTCAAATTTGTGAATAATCAAAGAATTGATGGGGTTTAAACCAATAAACACATACAATGAGAACTTTGATGGGTCCCACACGTTTAATTGCCAGATTTCGTTGTCTTGTCTTTGATCTTCGTCCACTTCCACAGTTATGTCTGCTGCGTCATCCTTGGTGAATAAATATCGCACAATGTACTTGAAAGCCTGGGTGAAATATGAAATGGACTCAATGGATGATTTGATGACGGAGGCCGATTTAGGTTTGGTTTGGCAATAGAGCAACCCGTAATTTTTCTTTTTGGTAATAATCGAGTAAGTATTCATCAACATGATGACCTGGATCAAAGAGCCAACGACGTTAAGAAGCCATAATATCGATTGTGTTAATGGAACCTCCTCGAACGCGCTAGCTTCTTGGACTCTTTTTGACAAAAATGATGATTTGACTTTCTGATACTCCAAATGTCCCGAATCGAACAAGATGTTTCTCGATTTCGAGTCGATAGACTCGTAATAGCTCAAGATACTCTTGATAATCAATGCGGTGACACTAAGACCAGTACCAATGGGGAACGCCAAGGAGCCGGTGTAATCGTCCCACTCTATTGACATGCGGACCTCATTGAGGTAAAGAAGAAAGTCGAGAGGAAACGACTTGATCTTGGATAGCAACGGCTGCTTCCGAATGATCCTCCTTGAAGACATGGTGGTTGTTACGGTTCGATTTGTTTGTTGATAGGCGCGTATTTTACGTAATCGATCTGGAGAAGAGATCACACAACAGACTGAATATCAAGTGTGAATGCAACTTAGGGGACCATCATCAGCATCACCAACGACCCAGAAGATCTACTTGTAAACAGATTCAAGATTACGAACGACGCAAGAGATCTACTTTTGAGATTCTACTATCATTGGCCGATTTGCACACATTATGAGAAATGACGATGATACGATATACAAGGCCCGCCAGAGGAATAATGTGTTGCGAGAACGGCTCAGCCTACTCATGAACGAAGGCGAAGAGCCCTGGGAGGAGAAGGAGGTGCCATTGAACCCGAAATCACGAAATACATGGAAAGTCGAAGATCAGCACAGAAATACACGCAAAGTCAGTGACGACAAGGAGAACCGCCAGCGATACTTCGAGAATCTCAAACACAGTGTGGAAGAGCTCAAAAAGAGGCACTATGAATTGCCGGGTACCAAGCCTGAGAATTACGTACGGCAGTATGTGCCCAACGAACCTTCATTTCTAGACTCTTTCGACACAGACCCGCTAGAGGCGGAGGAGGAGGAGTCTCCTGAGCAGGAGGTGATAGACCGGCTAAGGAGTCAATTGCAGCTACAGGAGGGCGAACGCAAGGAGTTGATTGAAGAATTTCAGCGCAAGGAGGCTAACACTCTCAACCAGTTTCAGCACAAAATAACCCAGCTCGAGCGGGAACTCCAACAAGCGCACCAAGAACGGCAGCGACAGGTGAGTGAGAAAGACGCTAAAATCGCGAGGCTAACAAAGGAACAGGCCGAGCGCGAGACCAAGTTGGACGAAGCCATCACACACCAGGAGCATATGAAAACGACTGTGAAAAAGCTATCGGTAAAGCTTGTAGTCTATAAGCGACAGATGAACGAATTAGAGGCGACAAATGAGGCATTAAGGCTGGTCAATCACTTTTTAGCGCAGTCCCCGCAGGTTCTGGAACCTGCAGCAGAACCGCCCAACTCCTTCCTCGAGGACGATGATACTCGCAAATTGATGCAAATTCCCGACAATACCACGGAAATGTTAATCAAGGGTTACGAATTGGGGGCCAATAGCGATCGTATCACTGGGGCACGACAGAATAGCTTAAAAAGCTACGCAATCGTGGCGCTCTTCGTGGTGCGCATCCAGAGGTTGGCCAAAACAAGGAGAGCGATCGAGAGGAGACTACAACTGTTGGCCCAAAGCCTCCACTGATAATTCCGCTAAATACCTCCATTAAGACGTCAGTGTATACTTAGTAGTAGTTTTAGGGGCTGCCTCCTTGCAATTTCCAGCGTGGGCCGGTGTTCTAGCCTATCGTGCGTGCTCTTAACGCCCTCTTTATCTAAGATTCCGCGTCCAAAACCGTGAGCAAGGCTCCAGACAAAGGCGGACCAATCCTTATGACCGGTTAATTTTAGAACGTAGCAGCCTGGTTGGTCCGTGTCGGTGTACTATTGGACATCTTGAGTGACGCTGGCCTCCTCGGCATATCAAGTACGAGCCTATTCCGGTTATTGTTGTCGTGGGCTGACCTTGTTGACGTGCACTTATGTCATTCACATGTCCACAAAAAAAGCCGCTTTCTATTTTCGCACTTTTGTAGTTGACTTCACTCGCCTAAATTTCTGCCCTGCGCCTAGCTACGTCATACTGCCGCTCTGTGGCCTGTTCTAGAAGCTCGCCCCAAGATTACTCTCAATTTCACCTGACGCAACGGGGAAGCCTGTATTCTTGCATTTGCTAATATATAATCTTTCCAATTCGCTTGCATTGTACGTTGAACAACATTTGCCCCCGAAGAATATGTCGGATAACTTGGGGATGTTGGACTTGTCCTCAATAAGTCACGGTGCAGCCATGCCCCACCTACCAGTAACTACCAAGCATCAAAACAATTTGCCAGAAAACATCAGCAAAGTTTGTCATATCTCCAGCATCTCTGAATTCGACCTCATCATCGATATCAGACCCTACAACTACTACTCCCAAGCACACATCAAAAACTCCATCAACATCTGTATTCCAACCACACTTTTGAAACGGTCGTCGTTAGACTTGTTTAGCATTTTAAAATTAGTGAATATCCCTCAACACTATAAGGACCTCCTCTTGAACAAAATCACCAACCCGGATCCAACCCACAAATTGAGTGTGTTATTCTACGATGGTAACTCTTCCGGTGACCATGTCTCTGCCAACCTTTCAAAGACAATCATCAAGTTCAATCAATTCGCCGAAGTATTTGACCTCAGCTATTTGGAAGGTGGGTTCCAGGCCCATCTGCTTCTGCCATCCTCGCCCAAGAAGCCAAATCTTCCTTTCGCCGATAACACCAGCTCCTATTCGGACCTGGACTCTGTGTCCCCGGTTACTAACAATAGCACCTTTTCATCAGCTTTGGACTCCAATGAAGATTTAATCGAGTACACTAACTCGCCCCCAGACTGTCCGGCCGACCACAAAGAAGACAAGTCATTCCTTTCGGGTTTCAAGCTCCCCTCCTCCACCAACTATAGGACCAAATTCGTCAATTCTATTAAGAAGAACACTTTGTTTGATGATAAGTCCAAGTCGGTGGAAATCGGCTCTTATCATTACAATTTCAAGTATCCAAAGGGTTACACCAATAAGAATATCGCTCAGTTCCCTAAGTTCCCTAAGTGGATGGGATTCTTGAAGAAGGACAACGACGCCGTTCTCGCCAATCTCATCACCAAGTTCAACAAAATCGAAGCTTCCGAGAAGTTACGGTTGAGCTCGCTCGTCTCTAATTGCGGTAGTGGAGATCGCAAGGATGCGAAAAAACTGTTGCACGTCCATAGTCCATCGGCCAGACCAGAGGATGCGATTTGTACCCCCAATGGCTTGTGCCCAGACTGTGACGAGATCAACTACAAGATGCCTAAAGGTATCGAGTACGGTTTTAAGAACAGATATAACAATATCTGGCCTTACGAGCACTCGCGTGTAAGATTGGATACACCATCTGAAGATGATTATTTCAATGCGAACTATATTCTTTCGCAGTCGGTTGTTCCAACTCACTTCAGCTACATCGCAACGCAAAATCCTTTGAAGGATACTGTTAAGGATTTCTGGAAAACCATTGACAGCGAGCAAATCAAAATCATCATAAGTTTGGACAACTCTCCACTTCTTTACCTCAAGGACCGCGAATTTGTGTCCAGCATTGAAGTGATTCATTCGAGCCCATCAACTATTGTGAGAAAAGTGAACAAGGACATCTACCATTTTGATTTCAAGCAATGGCCGGATTTCGGGGTTCCTCAAGACTTCGATTCCATCTTGCGCTTGATCCAGTTCAAGAATGAGGTATTCAACTCCAAATTGAATCCCGACCAAAACAAAATTTTAGTTCACTGTTCTGCCGGATGTGGCAGAACCGGGGTTTTCATTACTATCGATAGCCTTATCGACCACTTCAAGGTGGATTCGGCCAAGTTGTTGGACACTGATGATGACGTTATCTACAAATTGGTGCAACACCAAAGAAAGCAGAGATTGTCAATGGTTCAGAATTTGGACCAATACATTGTCAGTTATGAAATATTCCTCTTCTACTTGTCTAATTTGGACAAGTATAACAACGAAGTGGGCATGAATTACTGGTTAACTTCAGTCAATTCTACCTCCAAGGAACCAGTGATGGAGCAAGTGAGAACTGCTGATGTCACGAATGACAGCAAAGGTTCTGGAGATTATTTCCTGGGTTTGGCCAAACCCACTTATTCGAACCGAGTAAGATCCAACTAACTGAAATCCTTAATTTAGCATCAAATTTAATTCTACGAAATAGCATATGACTACTGTAATTGATTTGAACCCATCTAACTCGAGATTACTCTTATTTCTATTGATGGTCGAGCTGAGCTTATCTGTAATTGACCTGAATACTCAGGCAAATCCTACGAAATGGCTGTGACTGATAAATTATCATTAGATTTAACTCTATGGCATGTGTTTCCTGTGATTTTTCATCAGCATTGATTCTATGAAACGTCAATTGTAATTGAGCAACAACTCTAAATATCATCCTCGGCATTAGTACCAAATCAGTACCTTACAGTTGGCACATTTTATTCAATGGTCAAGGAACACTGGCGCTTTGACGCATGTATGAGAAAACAATACAAATTATTTTCAATGTTTCAATTGATCGCGCAAGCATAATTGTTGATTAGCCAGAGCTCTATTCTTCTAACGTATTACGACAGCAATAACTACACCAGTCGTGTTTGCTTTGGCCGAGGGATTGTGCAGGTTGGCTCACAATCCCGTTGTAATTCAAAGCGTCTTTTACTGACCACTTCTAATGGCAATCCAATTAGTTGAAAGCGTCTGTCGCTGCCTCAACCACTTCTAACGGCAATCCAAATACCGGATGCACCGGTTTAGTGTGAGCAATTGCCGCGGATTCAGAAAGTTTGAAACTAAACGCTAAAGGTTCATCTGTAGTGGTTTCATCTAATTTTAGAATGTGTTCACAAACACTGAGTCCACACAAGGTATAGTTCGTATGATAAAAGTCTACCAGTTTTTCAGGTTTATCTCTGAAACCTCCATTTTCTGTTTGAGAACATCTTAATATGTAATTCTTCAAACCATCGCGACTGAATAGCTGTACGTCATTGCAGATAGATTCGACAAGCGGGAACAATGCCCCAATCCAAAAACTGTAACAAGCATCCACCAACTTATTGGTTCTGCCACTTACTCCACCTTCTACTTGGTATTGTCGTTGAACGCACCATCTTATAAGCAGAGGCAAGTCAAAGGATTTGCTCGAAAAAAATTCGGACTTGCTCTTGTAAAGCAAGAAATAACTTGCTATAGCACAATAGGTGTATCCGCCGTGAGCCTCTGTTCCGCTAATTCCTGCAAACCCTCCTTCATAGGTTTGACACTTGTTGAGCCAAGCTTGCACTCCGTTGGTGATTTCCGGTGAGAGCATATTCAACATTGAGCATACCACCAATACGCAATATGTCGATCTTGTGTCGCTTTCACCGTTGATATGCATTGAAAATGAGCCATCTTCTCTCTTTAAAGACAAGTACCACTGGTAAAGATTGGGTCTCAATTTCTCTATAAGTTCGTAGTTTTTGGTAGATAATAAAGCTAGAATTGCAGCATAAGTCGCTGCAACGTGTCCCAATTGGTTTGCTCCTCCTGCTATTCCACCAAGACCTTCATTGATAATGCATGTTGATATTTTGGCACTTACCAACTCGGTGAGTTCCGGATCAATCTGGTCGTCTTTGCTGATAACATTAAGCGAATTGTAAAGCCAATACATCATCCAAGGGTGGTTCGAGTCTAGCACGAAATATCCTGCTGGTAATCTTGCTCGAAGACATTTTTCGATATATTTCTTGTGGGCATCATAATTGAAACTAAGATCGGGATGCTCCTTGAAAGATTCTAAGATAAGCTCCTCGGTTTCATCTTGTACCACCGTTGTTTGCGATTCGTAGTCATCACTTATCAAAGGGAGTGAAGGATCGAAGCTGGTTCCTGAAGGCTTGATTGAATCTATAAGCGTAGATTTGTGAGTAGTTGCAGTCATATCTTCGTAATCGGAGTCACTATCTCTCGCTTGTTCCTCCTCGTCTATTGTGCCTCTTTTGCGACCAAGGAGGTTAAGAAGATAGGTTACTTTTCTTCCATTCTCGGCCATTATATAGGTTGCAACACAGCTTTACTATCGATCATCTGAGATTACTCGATTAGGCTGTCGCTTTGGACTAAATGTGGGAGGGCTCACCAGGAATGTCGCGGTGTCGCATGTCGTCTTCGTCTTAACTCTGTGGTCAACAGCTTTACCAATAATAGAAATGAAGTAGGATGACACACACAAATGCTACTTGAAATAATTTGAAACTTGGATTTATCTGGGTTTGAGACTACAAATCTTCGATTTTGATCTCGACCCATAAAGTGTTGAACGCTTGTGACTTTCCTTATTGGGTAGCCGCGATGCTCACATCGTAGCAGATCTTTGGCAAAAGATCGTACTTCTTTTACTTTGAGATACGCAATAAAGAAAAGTCAGGGTAATTCTCTATAATTAAAGCTAAAAAGATAGTCTTACTAGTGACAAAAAGAAAAAGAATGCGATTTCTGTGGATCGAACACAGGACCTTCAGATTAACTGTGACTGAATCTCTTCAGTCTGACGCTCTCCCAACTGAGCTAAAACCGCACAAGAACCCATGCCGGGAGTCGAACCCGGAATCTTTTGATTAGAAGTCAAACGCGTTAACCATTACGCTACACAGGCGGCTTGTTGTCAATGTAACGGGAAATGCCTTCTATTCCTGTATATGTACTAAACTCTTCTAGTTCTAGTACCAATCTCTCACAGTAGCTATCTTTATGGAAACGCTTAGTCTTAACTTAACT
>JAJMGD010000037.1:0-26410 GCA_030568515.1 Suhomyces guaymorum
TCTCTTCGTCTCTGATTTTCATAGTCTTGGTGATTTCCGCCCTTTTTCTCGAAATTCTGATATTTCTCATTTCCGGTCGTGCATGACCCAATAGTCCTATAACACCAACAAGGCGCGACAAGAACGCGTCCGAAATCTGGGGCCACTTTTCCACTTCTGATGCGATGGCCAACACCTTTGTCAGCACCAATGAGCTGAAAACACTCGAACACCCCGTGGTGTTCCACGTGATGCACGTTGCCAACTTCTCCAAGTCCAAATTGAACCAACTCGACGAATGGCGTGAGCTTGACAACCCCAATAATGTCGCGGTGGATCGCCTCAACAAGGCGCGCAAAACCCGTCCGGATACGCATATTGTGCGCGAGGTCAATATGGACGAGGAAGAAGCCTCGACAGTGACAGAAAATAAAACCGGCTACGATACCTATAAGTTACTATTACGGGATAGTGCCAATAATTACTGCTACGGCTACGAGTTCAAGGGTCCCTTGACATTTCTCCGTTCGGGCGTAACCGGCACGCCGCTAGGAATACCGTTGGGCGGACGTTTATTGGTGAAAAAGGGCACTTTGGTGCAAAATGGAGTGCTCTTACTCACGAGGAACCAATGTGAATATATGGGAATAGATAGTTCAGATAAGGCCTTGATCGACCAGTTGAACGATGGGATAGTGCAGAAGTATATAGATATCTTGGAAGCAGAATTAAAGAATTGAACCAGAAGAAGATTGATAATTTGAATGAATAACTGAACAAGGAGAATTGGAAGCGGAATTAAAAAATTAAGAAAAGTATTGATATCTTGAATGATATCAAAGGTAAATTGACATAGTTATAATTAATGAGATAAATGTAATCTAATAATGTGATTGTATGAATAAATCAGATAATACTGTCAATAAAATTGATCAAATGTTGAAGAACTTTTCAAATTCAATAGATCGTGTTAGTTAGTCTACAGTTATCATATTTATAAGCATTAAATTAACTAGTTTATTCTGACTAGTCTTTGTCATTTTGGAGATGTCTATTATTTCTTGCGATTATTGATTCCTTTATCGCATCACTAGAAGTGGAAGCGGCAAATTCTTCAAAACTAATTGACTTCAAATAAATTGACTTCAAAATATATATGCTTATTATGACAGAATTAGTATGACATAATAACCATACTGCAATACTTAAAGTAACCCATCCGCTTGCTTTCACTCATTGAAATCATCAAATTCATTTATTCACACATCAATTCGCTTCGCTCCTTGATGGTTCATTCGCCTAGAGCTTCCACTTCTGTAGGAGTTATTCATCCAACAACAAGTCCCACAAACCATTTTCTTCCATGAAGTCGTGGTGGACGATACTGACCAAATAGTAATTATCTGTGACCTCACTCAAGAACTTGTGGGAAGGATCAACTTTCTTGAAGCAGCGGGACCATTCAACCCATAAATTGAAGGCCTCTTCATTCCAAACCTTGAAAGAATCGTAGTCGATCACCGTGGGCTGTAACACCTCCTTCAGTGGGAAAACACCCCAAGTGATGGCGTTTCTGCTGATGTGAGGATTGTTGGGGTCGATAGGAAGGTTGGATGTGATTTTACCCTTGGAGTCTCCCAAGTAGTAAGTGATGGTTTTGTCTTTGATCTGTGCAGATAAGCGTGGGAACAAGTGGTGGTCCCAGTCGCTTTTAGGAATGAACAATTCAATAAGTGCCTTTTGGTACACTATACCGTTTGTTGGGCCCCAACCAAATATTTTATCTGAGGAAGGACAGCCGTTGACTGATGGTTGGGAAGATAAAGAGAACCAGCCCTTTTCGTTCAATTGGATGAGTTGTTCCTGGATTAATGCTGTTTCGGACGAAAATGCGGTGTCGACCCAAGGCAACACGTCGGTCTTTCCGATCAAGTAGTTGATGAAGACTTGAGACAATTGTTTCTTGGTGGTTGGAGAGCCCCATTTTTTGACGGCATCTTCAGGAGATGCGATTTTGAGGGTTGGACCATAAGCGTCGAAATCACCATAGGCAGGCGACGTGGAGTCACCATATCTACCGTTGGTGAACTCATCCCAGGTGGCATCTTTACCCAATGCACCTTTACCTCTACTGATATCCACCAATAATTGTTTATCGTTCAATAATGCTTTGCCCACGAGAGATCTCTGGGCAGAAACGAGCTCGTTGTCGTTGACAATCGAGCTCTTGCGTCTTTTTGGTCCTGTGATGATCGCAGGGTTGGCGTCGTCCTCGTCATCGCTGGAGACCACGGCATCCTCCAAGTTGATTCCATCGGAGGGCGCCTCCATTATAGGTCTCAAAATGTCGGATTTCTGTAAAATGGAGGCCACTGCTTTTTCCAAGTTGAGACAGTAGAAATGGTAACCTTGGACCCTGCCCTCGGTCTTGGAATCGATTTCCTTGATCAATTCTGTCACGATATCGATACCGATACTCTTAATCAAATCATCGTTGTGCACCAGCGGTTTCAAGCGATCTTGGATTTTTCTTGGAATCGATGCGTGTGCCAACTTGGAGGCTCTCTGGAACACCGAATAGGTGGTGATTGGCATCAATCCGGGAATCAAGAGCACATCCTTCAACTTGGGGTGCGTGTGCACCAAATGCTCATAGTGGAGGAATTTGTCGCTATCGAAGAACAATTGCGAAATAATGTAGTCAGCGCCAGCTTCAACCTTTTCCACCAAGTAAGGGAGATCACGCTCTGGGTTCTGTGGTGGCTGGCCCAGGCCCAGGCCATCGATGTGGCCCTCGGGGTAACCTGCCACACCAATACAGAAATAATCGCCATAGTTCTGCTTGATATACCGCACCAAATCCACCGCCGAATTGAAGTCAGAGTGTGGGGTCCAGTACTCTTGCGAGCGCGGCGGGTCTCCTCTAAGCGCTAAGATATTGCGAATGCCTGCTTTTTTGGCCCGCGCAAGTGCAGTATCAATAATGTCATGGTTGGTATTGGTACAAGTCAAATGGAGCACGGTGGTGAGGCCAAGATGGTTTTGACAGGTGGAGGCGAGATCCAATGATTTCTCGCTGGTGGAACCGCCAGCGCCCCAAGTGACGGTGATGAAGATGGGATTAAGCGCCAGCATCCGATTCAAACGGGCAAGAAGGTTGCGGAACCCGGCATCGGTCTTGGGGGGGAAAAACTCGAAGGAGACGAACTTCTGGCCGGGCCGGAGCGAAGCGATTCTCTCGGTGACGGTGGCCATGGTGGAGAAAGAAGGAGGAAAGAAGGAGGAGGAGGAAAGAAGAGGAATGGGGAAGTAGATGAGTCCGAGTCAATCAGAAAAACGAGATCGAGTCGGTATGAGGTCACGTCACGTGAGAAGGTCAAGCTGGAATTTATACTAACTAAAAGATGTCTTGTTAAGCTTGATTTAAAGTGAGATCTTACTAAGCTTCAATTAATGGGTTCTTAAGATTGTACTTGTATAGTTACTTTTACTCCCGATATTTTTGTATTATTGGCTCTAATTATATTATTATCTTTTCTTACGTAAGCAGGTTCATATGGGCTCTAAAGCTTGATAGTAAGTCTTACTCTTGTTATCCTATCTTTTCTCTGAGCTTTGAAGTTTCGTAGCTTCTCCCTCCGTTTCTTACTTCAAATACTTTAATTTTATACTTCTTAATTATTTCTTCGTATATTACTCTTAAATATTCTTCTTTATGGCTTCTTACACAGCACTGTACTCTCCCCGGTTGCCATGCCCCGAGACCTTCTCCACTATCTCACGCACAAACGCTGGCAAGCCCCGCAAGAGCTCCACAAAGTTCTCCATCACTTCCTTGAGCGCCGTCTGGAAGTCGATCGAATTGCCCTTGTTGTATTGGAACCATGCTCCTCCCACGATGTAGATGCTCAAGAATAAGACCATGAAGATGAAAATCCAGGTGAACCAGCCCCACAGCTCGCCACTGTCGGGCTTCTTGGGGCTCTTGTTCTGCTTGCCCTTGATACAGGCTGCTTTGGACGCCACGGAAACCTTGAGCACATTGCCGTCCCATTGCTCCAATTGGAACTCGTCGAGCTTCTCGCCCTTCTTGCCGGTTGGACACGTGAACGTGAGCTCGGCGTCGACCAAGCTGTCGCCCCAGTTGGCGTCCTTGTAACGGATCACCACCCCCTGGGCGCCATCGGCGTTAAAGGGTTCAAATGCCTTTTGGAGATTGGAATTGAAGCCAATCACTTCGGAAACAAAGGTATCTTTCTCCAACGAGACCGTGGTGATTCCGCAGATGTCGGAGTTACGTGGGCACCGGTCGATACCGTCGTCGATGGTGTCACAAACGCCAAAGTACCAGGTATTGTTGGTATGTGACGGAGGCGTGTCTTTGAGCACGGTGAGGGAATGGATGCCTTTGAACGCTTGAAAATCGTAGTCGGCCAACTCTTTGGCGCCACAGTCGATGGCGGTGGCGGAAGCTGCCAATGCCAAGGCGGCGACAACTAGTTTGAGCATGATAGAGTGGTATGGAAGGGAAAACTTTGCCGTTGTAGTCCGTAATGTTCTATCACGTGTAGCGCGAGACAATTGATAAGTGATAGAATTAATCAATTATCGCGACGAAAAGAAGAATTATAGTGGGAAATTAGTGAGAATTTAGAGTGAGAATGACTGAGACTTTGGATGATAGATGAGAAAGAAATAGGTGAGAGACATAAACTAGAAAATATGAAGAAGGGTCACTTTGAGATAAATGGGAAGTTTTTATGGGTGAAAGAGATGTATTTGATTGGAATTAAAGCCGATTTGGTGCCTGGGCAACGGGATTATTTTGTGCAGTATCCGTTTATTTTTGAACCAGACCCTTTGTTAATAAAAGGCCAGATAATTCGATTCAAAAGCCTTTTTAAAAAAGGATTAGTTGGGTTTTCAGACCTTTGAAACCAGGATTCCTATTAAAGTTTGCTTGAAATCAGGATTCTTTAATTAGCTTTGAGTTGTGGCGTACGGACTTGATCTTCGCTCTGACGAGCAGCGTTTCGCACTGCAAGGTACCGTAATTATGCAGCTTATAAAGCAAATGAATAGTAACAGAATATTTCAATTTGCACAATCTTGATAATTGAATTGGAATGGGCAAAAGCTCTTCAGAAAACTCAAAATGATTCTTAATTTAATGTTCCATATGTTCATTAATACTAAAATTTTCATTTTCTAGAATTTCAGCAAAATCACCCGAAATTCCAGTTTCACAATTCCAGACTTTTCCATACACACCCATCAACGCTACTTGTCATCGAAACCAATAGTACTCCCTTTTCCCTGTACGAGTTTCCTATTCTCTTACTTTTCTTCTCCACATCGGGAACCTCCATCGCACGTGATCCTAGGCCGAGGATCGCACCCGCACATGCTTCCCCATATATTCCGTTTCTCCACAATTCAAATCTCGATTTATCCACCACTCTTTTCTACCATGGTTAAAGTAACTGTCTGCGGTGCCGCTGGTGGTATTGGCCAGCCCCTCTCCTTATTGTTAAAGTTGAACCCAAACATCTCCCACTTGTCTCTCTTCGATATTGTCAACGCCAACGGAGTTGCCGCTGATTTGTCGCATATTTGCACTCCCGCGGTGGTCACTGGCCACCAACCGGCTAACAAGGAAGACAAGACCGCCATTGTCGATGCCTTGAAAGGTACTGACTTGGTGATCATCCCCGCCGGTGTTCCCCGTAAGCCCGGAATGACCCGTGCTGATTTGTTCAATATCAACGCTTCTATCATCAGAGACTTGGTGGCCAATATTGGTCGCACTGCTCCAAACGCAGCCATTCTCATTATCTCCAACCCTGTCAATGCGACGGTGCCAATCGCAGCCGAAGTGTTGAAGAAGTTGGGAGTTTTCAACCCCCGCAAATTGTTCGGAGTCACCACCTTGGACTCGGTGCGTGCGGAGACCTTCTTGGGCGAGCTCATTGGTAAGAACCCATTGCTGTTGAAGGGCAAGATTTCGGTCGTTGGTGGCCACTCTGGTGATACCATTGTGCCCTTGATCAATGTCGACAGCGACATTGCATCCAAGGTCGCCAAATTGTCCCAATCTGACTATGAGAAGTTTGTTCACCGCGTGCAATTCGGTGGAGATGAGGTCGTCAAAGCAAAGAATGGTGCAGGATCAGCAACTTTGTCGATGGCCTACGCCGGATACCGTTTCGCCGAAGTCGTCTTGGACTCCTTGTCTGGAAAGGCTACCTCGACCGCTGCCATCCCAGACTCATCTTATATTTATTTGCCAGGCGTTCCAGGCGGAAAGGAATTGGCTCAAAAGTATTTGAAGAACGTGGACTTCTTCTCCGTGCCAGTTATTTTGAAAAACGGCCAAATCGACTCTTTTGTCAATCCTTTCGAATCCTTGAAGGTCACCGATACCGAGAAGAAGTTGGTTGAAACCGCTTTGGCTGGTTTGGAGGGTTCCATCAAGCAAGGTAGCTCTTTTGTCCAAGGCTCTAAATTATAAGTAGACTGATCGATCTGATCTCTAATTTATTTATCATGTGAAGACAGAAAAGATTGAGAATGTAGAAATAAAGCTTTTATAGCTTGAAAATTGTAATTTTAGAGAAATGAAAGGATAAAATGAAATGACAACTTAGGTATAATTCTAGAGAATCAAAGGATTAAATCAACGGATAATTAGGCAAAATTATCTAAATGAAAGGCTTGAATGAACGGCTTTAATGAACGGATAATTCAGGCATAATTTCGATCTCGATTGAATTTCGCAACCTCGGGATACTCCGCACTAAAATGTCTCCACAGTTAATTCGCAACTGAGAAAAAAAAGACTAGACAAAATTGCCTGGCTTCATAAATATTCGCAATCGAAAAAAAAGACTTGATCTAGCCGAGGATCGAACTCGGGACCTTTTCGGGACACACTGTGAAATCACTTGTGAGCGAAACGTGATAGCCGCTACACCACTAAACCTCAAGTCGAAATTAGTGTTGAAAAAGATGTAGAAACCAGCAAAATTGAATCAGTTGTCTTCGAAATAATCGACAATGAAGAGAAAAGCAAGTGGTATATAAGTGGATTTCAGGTTCCAGTGGCTACCTTTACTAGGTTTGATCTTTTTCAGGAGCCTAAAGACGTTAAATAAGTAATTATACCGGAATTTTAGACTCCATTAGATATTTCTCTAATTTACCCAAATTGGTTATTATAGGTGTCATCTCATTGATGAAGTCAAGTATGACCTTCATGTCGCCATTGTAATTTGGCTGAAATTTCTAGGGACGAAGATGATAGGAAATTATCGTAAAAAAGTTAGAATTTATCTCTTTGAACTGAGGCGTTGGAAAATTCAAATATACAGCATCATGCCCTCAAAAGCACCCTTGAGATCACATGAGAGCCTAAATACCAACATTCAGAAAAGTTAACACTCCAAAAGAGATCAAACACCAAGAAATGAAACCTCAAAAGAATTGAGAGATGGGCTGGATAAAGATATAGTACAAAAGTTGTCTAGAGCTTTCAGACTTTTGAACGTCACCAAATAAGAAGCATGATTGCAGCTTATTTAACTAACTGAATCTTCAGTCTATAAAATGCCATACAATCACAAATTTTAACAAGTTCCTCGGCGATGGATAAGGAGGGTTAAATTCTTTTCCTGAACGCCACAGCATTGAGGAATTACAAGTCTCTCAGATCAAGTTTTGAGCTATCTTATTTTTACTGCCATTTTATCACTATTCTCGAGCTCAGTTCCTGTTAAGTCTACTAATCTTTCCGAGTAAGGATATTTGGAGATTCAAGATTAAATGACTAAGTTATTCCCATAAATTGATCATAATAGACCCTTTAAGAGTGCACATAGTGAGTGTTGGTTTTGTGATTTTTTATTTTCTTTTTTTAAACACTATAATTCCTTGAAAATTGACCCGTAAAACAGGCTGATGTCCATCAAAGGTACTCAGGAATAGATATATTTTTGTAGAGCGGTTTTTGTCAAGGTATTGCTTCTTCAAGAAATGCCTGCGTAGCGTAATGGTTAACGCGTTTGACTTCTAATCAAAAGATTCCGGGTTCGACTCCCGGCGTGGGTTCTTCTTGCGGTTTTAGCTCAGTTGGGAGAGCGTCAGACTGAAGAGATTCAGTCACAGTTAATCTGAAGGTCCTGTGTTCGATCCACAGAAATCGCATTCTTTTTTGATTCCTCTAATGTCAATTTTTAAAACTCTCCTTCCAATTCTTATCCTGGCAATAATAAATTATATCATTGTATCAATTCTGTTGTTATTAATTTTTAATTTCCATTCTGGTATAATTTTCGAATTTATTCTCCTTCAATATTCATTTCGGGACTTTTACTGTATTCATTCTAATCAATTAAATATTTATTCTGGTATTAATTATATCTCGATATATTTGGTGGCCGAGACCAAACCTCTGTTTCTATTGGCCCAACTGATTTGCACAGGGCTGAAGTGCACCACCTCCTCGAAAGCGGGCACCGGACTTCTGCTTTGGCCATCGGTCTCAACTGGGTTGAGATCGGCCCAGAAACATTCAGTTTGAACACCTAACTTGTGGACTAAAACAGACTTAAGGAAGTCGGTGTCCACCAAGTCTGGAATCCATTGGAATCCAAGATGGTACTCTTTGTCCCAGTCGAGCTTGTTCAAAAGAACACTGTCGATACCGTCGAGAAGTTTGTAGATGTAGTTTCCCTCTTTGTCGACCGAGAATCCCTCTGGAATGGCGAGAGCGTGGGAATTTTCCTCTGAAAGAGCTTTAGAATGCTTTGAATCTTTTGGAGCTTTTGAATCCTTTGAATCTTTTGGATCCTTTGAATCCTTTGGATCTTTCGAATCCTTTGGAGCTTTTGGTTCTTTTGGATGAGGTTTAGTCTCATTATGCTTATCGTTGTACCAAATGAAGGTCTTCACAGGGGTGTCACCGTTGATCAGTTTGATCAATTTGCCGGTGGAGTCACTGATGTTGAATTTCAAGTTACACATTCTGTTCTTTGGCACTTTGATCTTGATCTCGCCAGATAATAAGCCGAATGGGTAGTCGTTATTGGCGGTGGAGTTCTTGACAATTTGGACATCAATAAGGTCTTTGGTCAACTTTTCATCGAAAACTGGGGACAAAGAGCTCTTATAAACACACTCTTCCATTCCGTCACCAAATGGAGTACAAATCACTTTCTCTCCAGATTCCTTGACCGATGGAATATCGTTCAAAATCGATTCGACTGGGGTACCGATTCTGGCGGAGACTTTGACAAAGGAGTCAGTAGATCTGTTAAGATCGAGGGTTTGGATGAATCTCAACTTCAATGGATTATTGATGTTGAATGGCTCAACATTTTGAATTAAAACAGTACCAACAAAACTGACGATAACTAATAAAACCACAAGGATACGGTTGAATTTGAATACAAATGGCAAAAGTGGGACACTCCAGAGAATGACAAATAATCTGAGGAATTCGTAGATAAGTTTTTCGGATTCCAAGGACTCTTGAATGCATTTATGAAGTCCATCCAAAATCAAGAAACCAGTGTTGTAGATGAAATAGGAAGAGACAGGAACAATAACAAGGAATTGAAGAAGCCAGTCGTAGCTACGGAACTTTGGTTCTGGAATAGGACTTTCAAAAGACAAAGAAGAAGCCACTTCGTCATCGTCAATGGAGTTATCATTGGCTTCATCCTCTTGAGAGCCATAGTTTCTTTGGTTACTCAATAAAGGCTGAGAGCTCTCATCGTCCTTCTTTTCTTCTTTCTTACCTTCCTTGAAGCTCCAGCCAATCAAACCAAGGAATGTGCCCACAGCTTGAAGAACGAAAAGGATAGTAATTGGAATCTCACCGGTATGGTCGTCCCCAATGCGGTTGGAGGAAAGCTTGTAAGTGGAGTAAATCAATGCAATCCAAGTGAGTAAGGAAATTTCGATGTTGACAATAAGTTTTTCATCGTGATTAATGACATTATAGCTTTTGAAGACCAAATTGATCGAATTGAGAATAACATAGTTCAACAATAAGAATACGGCCAAAGCGGTGAAAACCACCAAATGGTAGGAGGAATTGATGACAAATTCGTTCTGGGTGACCACAGAGGCGTCCACGAAGATATCCAAGGCCAAAACCGACAAAATCAAGGAAATGGGGAATTTGATCACATTGACAAAACTCAAGTTCCAGTTTTGCTTGTACTGGAAAATCACCACCAAAAAGGGGATACTGATCAATGGAACAAGCACCAAGAGAATGGTGTTGATAAGAACGATTTTGGAGGTAGGATAAGCGACAAAATGGTTGAACAACGAGAAGTAAAGCGCAAAGTCTTTGCCTTCGGCTGCTTGTTCGACATCGAGGTCAATCTCACCTTGCACGTTCTTGGCGAAATCCAAGGAGATGGACAACATGTGCCACAAGGAATTAATGCTTGTGTGTCTGATGTCGTCTCTGGTAGTGTGATAGATATCTCTAGGCTTGTAGAAAGCGACATCAAGGCCTCTCATTGCGCCCAATTCCTTGTAGATCTTGAAATCGGTTTCGCTTCCCAAAAGACCATTGTTGAATCCTTGCTGGAAAATGGAATTTCCGTAAGGATATCTCACGCCCTTGAAATGGTTCACAATGCCGTAATCAGTGGCTCTGAACAAGAACGCCTTTCCACCAGCACCGGTGCCTTCGAGGTTCAAGAAATAGTCCACTTTTGAAGCCCATGGGTGCTTCAAAAACGCGGTGGCTCCATAAAGGCCGAATTCCTCGTCGTTGTTGAAATTAAAGACAATACTTCTCTCTGGCTGTTTGGTCTTTGCCTGGGAGTACCAGTAAAGCAAACCCAACATGGACGCCACACCCATACCATCGTCGGTAATTCCGAAACTGGTGGGCACGGAGTCGTAGTGGGAACTCACCAAAAGGGCAGGCAACTTGGGATTGGTACCGTTAATTCTGACCATCAAGTTGTTGCTCTCGTAGTAGCTGACCACACTGTTTTTGCCACTGCCGGCCGAACGGTACAAAATGTTGTTGGTATAGTTCAAGTCGTTGTCGTACTCAATGTACTCTTTGTTGGCGATAAGCTGCTTGATGGTGTCTTCAAGGTAGTCATGGAGCTTATCGTTAGAAGGAGAGCCGTAGGGATGTTCCAGACGGCCGATGTTCTGGAGGCCCAACCAGGCGTAGTCCAATGCTAATTTCTCTTGCTCATTAGTGGGGAGTGGTACTGAAGTCTCCAAAGTGTTATCGTACCAGGAAGCCACAACAGAGAGAATGACGGAGACGAGTAACAAGAATGTTAGGGAGGTTTTGCGGTAGCCAAACACGCTCTGGATGAATTGAACGAGGCGATTAGCACGGGGCCGCGCGCTACGAAGCGAGCCGCCGTCGTCGCGGGAAACGTCGGTCATTGGGGATGGAAAGGAGCGAGAGGGATAGAGAAGGTGAGATTATTTGGATGCGATAGATAATTTGGTTGAGGCCTGTCACGTGCGATAACCAGCTCTGACGTGGAAACCAGTGTCTGAAAACGGTGCGAATATGAGCGAATTGGGAAATGGCATGGAGATGCGATGCCAAAACGGTGCGGCTAATTTCAGATAGAGTCAAAAATTGGAGCTTGGAGTGAAGATGCAAAAGGTGAGGAAAAAATTAAGAAAGAGAGGGTGGAAAAAGTTTTAAATAGTTTTTAAAGGTGATCTGATATCTTTGGAATAATCGTTTTCAATGTAAAATGTAAAATTTTGAGAAAAATAGAAAATTAGTAGATTTATTGGGAAATGACAGATATTAGAGAGAAGTAAGGGAAATGGAAAGTACCTGAAATTCTAAAAAATCGTACCAAAATTCCTTCAAAAAGAAAACCATCGTAGAATTCTTAATTGGATTCATAAATATCAAGAAATTGCTATGAATTTGGGGGAAATTAGAGATAATAATAGAGCTTTTTAGAGCAAGTTTTAGCAAAAGCAGTGACAGAAAAATTAAACAGAAACTCACTACAAGTATTGCTTTATACATTTAAGGAGCTTCTTCAAATGAAAGCTCCCCAAGATGGTTTATTCTAGAAGTGATCAAAATAATAGTGTCTTTGAGCCACCAATAATTATTCCATCACCAATAATACATATAAGCAATAATATCACAGAGAACAAAGTTCATAGCCAATAGAAAATTCTTATAATCATTAAATTATCAATACATCTAAATAATCTCTTGTTGATAAGTTAATAGTTCAATTTTTCGACCTTAGCCGTGGATAGAGTCTCGTATTTTGTGGGGAAGAGTGAGACAAAAGTCTCACAAAATTAGACTATCACATGATATTTCACGTGACATGCACCTGCATGTCCTAAAGATCTTCGTTAACTTTTTGTTTGCCTTCCTTTAACCACCAATGCCTGAATTTGCTCCCTTAAAGAACGACTTGATCCTCAGAGCCGCCAGGGGCGAAAAGGTCGAGAGACCCCCCATTTGGATTATGGTACGTAAAAGCCCTTTTTAATCCGATCCAATTCACCAGTGGACCTTTTTTTTCAGGAATATTGATGCTTATTGGATATTACTCCTTTTGTTGATTCAAGACGGCAATATTCACGATAATTCTCTTTTTTGTTAATTTAAAACAGTTAATTGATGATATTACTCCTTTTTGTCCATTTGAGACGGAATTCCAGTTTTCTTTGCCATTTTATCAGTACTAACCTCAGAGACAAGCAGGACGTTACTTGCCAGAATACCACGAAGTCAAGGGTAAGAGAGACTTCTTTGAGACCTGTCGTGATGCCGAAATTGCCTCCATCATTACCATCCAACCAGTGGACCATTTCGATGGACTTATTGATGCTGCCATCATTTTCTCCGATATCTTGGTGATCCCACAAGCAATGGGATTTGAGATCGAAATGGTCGAAGGAAAGGGTCCTGTCTTTGTTTCGCCATTGAGATCCGTCCAAGACTTGTCCAGAGTCAACATGAAGCCAGACATCTTGAAGAGCTTGGACTGGGCCTTTAATGCCATCACCTTGACCAGAACCAAATTAAACGGAAGAGTGCCATTGTTGGGATTCGTGGGTGCTCCATGGACCTTATTGGTGTACATGACTGAAGGCCAGGGATCCAAGATGTTCAGATACGCCAAGGAGTGGATTTATGAACACACCGAGGAATCTCACCAATTGTTACAAGCCACCACCGATGCTTGTATCGAGTTCTTGGCCCAACAAGTCGTTGCTGGTGCTCAAATGTTGCAGGTGTTTGAGTCCTGGGCTGGAGAATTGGGTCCTAACGAATTCAACGAGTTCTGCTTGCCATACTTGAAGCAAATCGCCGCCAAATTACCTCCTAGATTGAAGGAATTGGGTGTTAAAGATAACATTCCTTTGACCGTTTTCGCCAAGGGTGCTTGGTACGCTTTGGACGACTTATGTGAGGCTGGCTACGATACTGTTTCCTTGGACTGGTTGTACAAGCCAGAAGACGCCGTTAAGGTTGTCAACGGTAGAAGAATCACCTTGCAAGGTAACCTTGACCCGGGAATCATGTACGGTTCCGACGAGGTTATCTCTCAAAAGGTTGAAAAGATGATTAAAGGATTCGGTGGAGGCAAACAAAACTACATTATTAATTTTGGCCACGGAACCCATCCTTTCATGAAGCCCGAAAAGGTTGAACACTTCTTGAAGGAGTGTCACAGAATCGGCAAGCAATAATCTGTAAATATGTGGATTAGTTAGTAGAATTTCATAGTCTAATAATGAATGGATTAGAAGTTAGAAGTTTTAAAAGCAAAGAAGAGAAGAATGTAGAGCTGTTCATGAATAAAGAAGAGAAATAGAATGTAGAGCTGTTTGTGGAATAGGAGGAAAGAACGAGGACAAGGAAATCGACTCCCTGGGTTAATAAAATGAACGGATTAAGGATAAGAATTTTTTAACTTTCTAGTCAATATTGAGTTGATCGAGTTAGTATAAATATATTTATTCGAAAATGGAATTAACGTAACTCCACATGAATAATGATAAGAGATTCTTCCTCAAATTTTGTTTCAACATTAACTAATCAGAAGTCTCAAAATACATATCCGTTACTGGTGGACTGTCTTTGAGACCGTTTGACTGACTCATAAAACGGTAACAAGTTTGACACATCAATGCTGCATTCCAAGTCAATTCTGCGGACTCACGATCGTTCTACTTAGAGGATTATTGATCCAAATAGTTTGTCAAAAGCAGTGATGGCTTCATCATCCGTATTATTAAACTAGAATAATTATCGTATTCATTCACCCCATCAGATATACCTTTTTTGGGCTTCATATTCTTGCTCAATATCTAATTTTGCTACATTTTCAGCCCATTTTCGCAGTAATTCCAGAACGGAACCACCCTATTGAACAGAAATTAAACACCAAAAAAAGCTCAATTAGACCTCATCTCCTATCATCCTTTCCTTTTCTTCATCCCCACCCTTCCCCCAGTCATTTCCCTCCATTTTCTTCCCTTTTCTTCGCCCATTTTCTCCCCTTTCTCTCTCCATCTGCTGAGTCATCTCACTATGACGCACACTCTTTGATGACTGATTCGCACTATATATTTAATCCATCTTCCGCTCACCTTCTACTGATCCAGAACAGCCATGTCGTACACCAAAGATGACTTGTATATCTATACGCTCCAGGAGAGAGTCACCAGTACGCTCGAGTTGCTCCAATTTGACTCGCTCACCCAGGAAGAAGTGCCGCTTGTCGCCACCACTCCGCCAAATGAACAAGTGAAAAGGCAGCCAAATCAGGCAAACAAAGCATTTGAATCAGAAAAGACAGCCAATTCGGTGGAATTAGAGAAACAAAAGGGAAATAAGACAGTGGAAGCCGCCGCCAGTGAAGATTCCTCATACTATAAGCTGGACTGGTACCGGTTCAACTTGAAGAGGTCGCTCAACGGGTTACCCGCGGTGTCGGAGGAGGCCTTCGAGCAAATGTTGGAAAACCAGTCGATTGAGAGTTTAAGTGGTTCCGAAAGCGAAGACTCAGAAGGCGAGGAAAACGAAGAAGAAGACCAAAATGAAGTTCAAGCCCGCAAGTTGGAACAGCTCATCAAGAAAATAGAGCTCCAAAAGGATGATGAAAACGAAAACCAAACCGTTAGCCATCTCAACGCCCGGTCTCCGTTTATCTTCTTCAAATCGGCGCTTTTACCTCACGATAAAGCCTTCGGCTCGTACAAAGGCTTGTACAGCGATGAACAGCTCTTGAGCTCACCATTGGCGACCTTAAAGTCATTCTCGCTCGATTTGAGAACATCCAAATCGGCATTGTTCATGATCGGAGGTGGTCACTTTGCCGGAGCCATTGTTTCCCATATCCCCAAGGATACAAGAGGAAACGCTACCAACATGAAGGTCAACAAACAAGAACAGGCCGTCAACGTCATAGTATCGAAAACCTTTCATAGGTATACCACCAGAAGAAAGCAGGGTGGTGCCCAAAGTGCCAGTGATAATGCTAGGGGCAAGGCGAACTCGGCCGGTTCGAGTATCAGAAGATATAACGAACAAGCGTTGATCAAGGAGGTGCGAGAATTGTTGCAGGAATGGAGCGGCCACTTGAAAGACTGTGCTTCTATCTTCATCAGAGCCAACGGTGCCAGTAATAGAAAGATCTTGGTGGGCTACGAAGGAGCAGTGCTCACGAATGGCGACAAAAGAATCAAAACATTCCCTTTCTCAACCAAGAGAGCAACCACATCGGAGTTGAAGAGAGCGTGGGTGGAATTATCCTACTTGAAGGTGATGGATCTTCCAAAAGTGAATGAAAAGGCTAAGAAAAAATTGGAAAAATCAGAAACCAAGGAGGAAGCGAAGAAAATAGAGGAAAGAGATCCAGCACAAGTTGAAAATGAAAAGCATACAGTAGAATTGGTCTCGTTATTGAAGAAGCAAAAAGCGCCAAAATTGATTGCTTATCTCAAACAGAACAAGTTATCAGTTGACAACTTCAAGCTTAGTCCGGAATCAAAATATGTTCATATTCCTACTTTATTGCATTTCGCCTCTGCCAATAATCTAGACCATATGGTGTTGATATTGATGAATAACTTGAAGGCAGACGCTTCGCTCCAAAACCAAGTGGGAAGAACTCCAGTTGAAGTGACAAGTGATAAAGATACCAGAAACGCTTTCCAAATAGCACGGTACAAGTTGGGAGAGAACCATTGCGATTGGTCGAAAACTAAGATCGGTCCTGCTAAATCGAAGGAGGAATTCACCAAGGAAGAGGATGATGAAAAAGAGAGAATTAAGCAAGAGAAACAGAAGCTGATTCAAGAAGAGTTGAACAGAAAGACAGAAATGGAGCTCAGAAAGCCAAAGATCCAATCGAGTGGAACCTTGAACGGGGGACCATCGATGGCCAGTGTGAATGAGCTCAGTGGGTTATCAGATCAGCAAAAGATGAGACTCATGAGGGAGCAAAGGGCTCGTGCTGCGGAAGCAAGATTCAAGTCCGGATAAAAATTATAGACTTAATACCATAATAGACATAAAGAGAAGAATGAGTGTAGGAGAGATATAAAGATAAAGATTAATGAAGATTAATGAGTGTGATAGTGGGAAATTTATATTACTCTATCATGAGGATGAAATCTTTCCAGATCTTATATAATTAGGTGATCAATTTCTCATCATTCAATGGATAAGTTCTTTATTTACTTCTAATTAATTTTACCTTATGACAGGTCAGAGCTTTTGATCATGATATAACTGAGCTGTTTCTTCTCCATAAACCCTTTGTTTCCTAGCATGTTTTGAAGAACGGGATCAGCTATTTTCAGAGCATTCGATTTCACCTGAGGATCGTAATGAATATATTCGTTCAAAGCATGCTTTATTGATGCTGCTGAGCTTTGTTTGGACTCTTCCGCCTGTTTCTTTAAATCCAAAGCTGACACCCAGGAATTCAGTCTAAGAGAATCATTTTCATCCTCGTCGGTTTCAGGCTCTTCAAAGCTCGAATTTTCTCCATTACCTTTGCAATTGCATTCTAACAAATCATGGGTATTTGAACTTGTTTTTTCATCGATCTCAAAGAGGTTTTTCAAGTCATGAAGATCAAAAACATCTGATTTCGAATCAGCATCATCATCCAAAAATTTTGAACTCAAGTTATTCTTCATCAATTGCCGTTGAAAGATTTTCTCATCAATGCAACCGGTTGTTAATATTCTGTAAATGAAGCAGGGCTTGGATTGTCCATCGCGATGAATTCTGGCCATTGATTGCAAATCTACCGACGGGTTCCAGTCGTTGTCGAAAAGAACAAGCCGCGAGGCACCAATCAAATTAATTCCCATTCCACCGGATTTAGATGATAAAAGGAAAATGGGGATCGTTTTGGAAGAAGTCTTATTAAATTCATTCACAAGCTTTGAACGCATATTCTGGGGAGTTGAACCATCAAGTCTTAAAAATTTGAGATTGAGTTTGTTCAAAATTAGTTCTAGCAAGTCCATTGTTTGTGTATAATTGGAAATTAAAACTAACTTCTCATCAAGTGAAACTGTTTCGAGTAATAAAGGAATCAAGACATTGATTTTACCCGAAGAAGTGCTCAAGCTAGTTGGCGGAAATTGTTTTGCGAACTCCTCTTCATCTTTGGCCAAAGACTTGAAGAACAGATCGTCTTTCAATAATGCAGAGGAGTTACAAATCTTTTTGAATAGATTGATCAATGTGAATGCCTGGTTGCTGTTGTCATTCAAAAGCTGATCGAACTTTCTGAGACGAGTAATGTGATTGAATAATTTAATTTGTAAGGGTGTTGGAGGAGCGAAAAGGACGATATCTGTTCTTGAAGTAAGATAGTTTGCAAGAATGGTTTGTGTTCTTCTTAGGATGAATTTTTTGGTGATATTGATTAATTTGTTTGAAATGAGTTCACCATTCCTTTTCACTTCAGGATCGTAGCAGTTGACATCTCTAGACCTCAAAATGGGGTTGATGAAAGTACGTTGGAACGATTTAAAGTCACCTAGCAATCCAGGATTTAAAAAATCGATAATGGTGAAGAACTCCACCAAATCGTTTTGAATCGGAGTTCCTGTCAAAAGAACCTTTTTGGGAACGTTCAAGTTTGTTAAATGATTGAGAACCTTGTTCGACTTGTTTTTGAGACGATGGCCTTCGTCACACACTAAAAGATCGAATTTTATCGAAGAGAGTTCCTCGAAGTAAGCCGGAACTTTTTCGTAATTAATTATCAACACTTGATAAACGTTTAATTTACCGAAACTGACCAAATTCTGTTTATCTGAAATAGAAGAATTGCCTGATTGACCACCCAAAGTCAAAATTTGGATTCTATTCATGCCCAACCATTTTTTAAATTCCAGTTTCCAGTTATTGATGAGTGTAACGGGACAACAAATCAAGATTTTGCTAGCCAGACTTTTGATGCCAGGGTACGGACTTTGCTTGTAAAGCGTGTAGATAAGCGTTATTGTCATGAGGGTTTTGCCCAAGCCCATTTCATCCGCTAACAAGCAGCCATGGCCATCGTAGTCCCGGAAACCAAGAAGGCATTCGTATAAGAAGCGGACGCCTTCTATCTGATGGGGTCTTAACTTAGTGGCTAGAATTGGGTCAATTTGGACTTGTTTTGGGTTTGGCACCTCTGGTGGTTCTGGCATCATAATGGCCTTTGGTTCTGGAGCAGTTTCCACTGGCTTGGCTGCTATTGGCAATGTATTGATATTAGTTGGAGTCACTTTTTTATAAGGCAAAGCTTGCACAGTAGACGGTATTTCTTCAAAATCAGCCGAATTGGGCGTATGCTCCACTGTGGTGTCGGGATCCATTTTGCAGTCGATTTCCAATTCAAATTGGCCGATACTGATGATTTCATCTAAGAAATCAGGTTTATAGGAAGTCAACGATTTTCGGCCCAAAGACTTTCCAGAACTATCCTTAAGTGCTAGTAACGCTCCATTGGAGTAAGTGACAGTGAGCTGGCCATCGCCTTCCCAAGTTTTATTCTTTTTGGTGGATCTTTTCCTCCATTGCACGAGAAAACGTTCAGAATGGGCTTGATTTTGGGACTGATTTTGGGAATGAAGCTGTGTTGAAACGGCAGTTTCCACTATTCGAGGAGCAGCGTTTGATTTGAGTGGGATTCTTTGTAAAGTAGGCCTTTTTTGGGTGGCAATAGTGGCGGGAGCCGTTCTTTTGAGTGGACGCGCCACAGGCAGTTTGGTAGAATCTGGTGATGATTTCAATGACTTTAAAGCCGTTTCATCCGCGGATTTCGGGGCCGTTTTTATAGGAGCGTGGAGCTTATTTCTCCCTTGAGACGAAGGAGGCGTGGAGTCATCTTTCTTCACAAAACGGGGCGGTTTGAACGCAGCATTGATGGTCATTAGCTACGCGTTTGCAGTGTTTACAGTCTCAAATATTAAGGCGCGCATTTTGCAGTATATTTCTATGAAGGAAATGAATGTGAAGTAGAGGTATTAAATATGATATAAGAATAAAAAAGACATAGGTGGTCATGTGAAGGATGATTTGGGAGGTATATGGGATGAAAGGAATGATGGAAAATATGGATCAATATGGGAATAATGGGGAGAATGAGGCAAATAGGTGAAAGATGGTTCTTTGAGTTTGGAATGAATGGACATCTGAGAGTCTTTTTGAGGATAGTATGTCATTTTCAAATGGAGATGATCAGATCTCTAATAAGGGTCGGGGTAATAAATAAGTTGAACCACGGTTGTATAATCTAACAAACCGGATTTCTATTCTCTCATCGAATTCAGTGATCACTCATTATTCTATCATAATTGACTTATTATTCACTCATTATTCACTCATTTGTTACTAGTGAAATTCACTCATTTGTTCTAATGAAATTCACTCATCAATTCGCTTCGCTCATTGATTCGTTCATTGGTTTCCAAAAAAGTAGTAGCTGGCCCGCGACAAAGAGAGCATAATAGTGGCAGGCAAATAGCTATAGATCCCATAACCAATAAAAAAGATGAACGACAAAAGGAACAAGTGAAGCGTGAAGCTCTCGTTCTTGGTCAACATATAGTGGGGGAAATGGTGGTAGTAGATCTGGTACATTCTCTGGACCGAGTTGGTGGAGGCAGTGGACGAGGTGGGAGTGGATTTGCGAGCGACGGCCATATTGGTGAAAGAGCGGGAAGCGGACGTGAAAAGTAGTGGGAGACGATAGGGAAGATTATAGGAACAATTTATAGATTGTTGAGGCGGCGGAGGAGGGTTTTTGGGAGGGGTTTGGGGAGCTTGGAGGATATTTGATGATATTTCGGAGGATGTTTACGCCCGAAAAAGAAACACGACGGCGTGCGCCTCGGCCGATGGCTCGCGCGTTGGTGGTCTGCTAGATCGGAAGTGAGAGAAAGAGGTGAAGGAAGGGAAGTAGTGAGAAGGTAAGAGGTAAAAGGTGAAAAAGAGTGGAAAGAGAGAGGCTGATGGGAGAGGAAGTTAGAGAGAAGGGGCAAGATTCGGATTATGATAGTGGAATTACGGTGAATATAGTGAAATTACTGACCTTTTAGGACTATTAGCTGGTAAGATAGTACTGATGGGACTAGTAATGTAGAGGGGAAGCTAGTAGGATAGTGACTTATTAAGTACGGTAGCGACTTATTACTCGAGTACTATAGACTTAAGTTTAATCGTAGCAACTGAGGACTATTGCTATCTCATTTGCGCTAGTTGTGGGGCCCTGATTCCGTGAAGCAGAGCACGAAAAGGTAAAAGAATAACAGGCTGAAGGAATAAAGAGCCTGATTTTAATACCTATAGAAATCGTAATTTCACCGTCAATTAATCCTGGAACTTCTTATCTACCTTCCTATGTAAACTTCTCCCACTTTTTCCCTTTCTTTACTTCCCTATTCCTTCTCTGATGTCTTCGATCCGTAGCCGCATTGGTGCGAACTCATCGCCTTACATAATCTCCACTGGAGAAATCATCACGGCTTCAACCATAGACTACACGATGTCGGCCATAGCAATAGGGACCATGCCCGAGCTTACGGCTCTCAAAAATAGGCTCGTGCGGTCCAAGCCGGCCTCGCTAGCTCCAGCGGAGCTCTCGCAAATTTATGCCCAGCTCTGTGATCTTCTCCGCCAAACTTACACCCAAGGCTCGTCCAACGACCAATGGTTCGTTTTGTTGAACGATTCCATGGCTGTGTGCTTTCTCAGAATGTCCCAGAAGGTTAGAATGGATAAGGAATCTTTTCCCGTCGAAAATAGTGAAATTTTGGCTGTTTTGGACTATGTGGTGAGATACTCCAACCACAAGTCGTCCCCGCTTATCAGCTCATTGACCTCGTTATTGACCAAAGCAATTGACTACTATACGCTCACGATGCCCGCAAGCCTCCAAGAGGGCTTGAAACACGCCGTGGGCCTGATCTACTCGCAAAAGTTGACCAAAAACCTCTTGAACATGCTTGAACTTGTGATCCGGAACTTGAACGATAAGCAATTTGTGTTTAGAGAGTTCCCAGAATTGCCAGAGAAGTGTCTTCAAGCAATCGGAAACGACCATTTGGCCAATTCCGCCAGTAAGACCTTGGTGGCTCTATTTACAGGATTGTACAATGCCCACGAACCCGCTTCAAAATGGTACAGTTTATGGGGCGAGTTGGTCAGTCAGGGCATATTAAGCGGAGACAGTCGCTCCAACGTAATGCAGTACTTGCTCCCAAATTTGGTGCAAGTTTGCCCAGAAACTTTGAAAATGGTGATAGAGGAATTCAGATCAAAGCCTCCAGGAAATAACAGTTCATCAGTAAGATCTTCCGAGGCTTCAAAGGTGCCTTCATTCGAATTCTCTCAACTAACTTCAAAGAACAACTTGATGCTCGAGGATCTCGCGGATATGGACATTTTGATGAGTCTCTACAAAATAGCACAGGAGCAGTCAATTGCAATTGAAATCCCCGAGGAGGTTCTCTCGTACCTCACCCATTATGACCCCAAATTGAGGCTCAACGCCTTGTCTATTCTTCTTGGTGGTTCCGCCAAAAACTCGAAATCTTTGCCGATTCCAGAAACTATCTACCAGAAAATCCGCGATTCCAGGTGTATCGACACTTTTTTGAACGACTACGAGGACATCGAGTCGAGAAACAAGTTCGTTTCCATTTTTACCCATTTTTTGGGGTTCAGGTTCAAAGAATCGATGTATGCTCTCAATAAAGAGTTTGCTAAGTTGGCGAAAAAGGATTTGAATTTAGATAGGCAACTCGAAATCGCCCAGTTTCTCGAGTCTGGCAATTTGTTCATAGATTGGTTGATCGAACACTTGACCGCTTATCTTAATCCGGCATCCAGTTATTCACAGTCAGTAACCTCCATCCAGTTGTTGAGTGCCATTTCTACTAAATTGCAAGGAATGAAAAGTTGCAATATTTATAGAGATAAACTCCTCCATTTTCTCATTCAAAACCTCTACAATAATTATGAGAACATTCGGGAAATGAGCTTGGAACTCTTGGCCGCTTGCGACTGTTCGGTGATCCAAAATTACTTGGAGGTGAACCAATTACTGGCCCAGTTGGTCAACCAGTCATACTCAATTTTGACCAGTCTCACTGGTAGAAAGAGTGATGGAGCTGCAAAATTCTTTGAATTCTTGACAATGTACCATTTGCAAACCAACTCCTTTGACAAAATCACTCGCATTATTGATTCCATGATTGTTAGAATGTCATACGGGATCAATCTCTTAAAAGAGGGCTCCAGATTGGAGCGCTCCGAAATCTACATCCATGGCTATTTCAAGGCCATGTCGCTCATCTTCAATAGACTTCTGGACTCTCATTTGGACTATATCACCATGATCTCGCCCACCATCATTGATATCATCAATGATGTGTGGATATTGGTTGAGCCCATTTTGTCCAATGCTTCTTTTGATGAAGAAGAAGACATCATTGATGACGATAAAGTATTATTGAACTACGCTTGGAAGGTGATCAAGGATTCCAATATGCTACTTTCCCACATTTTGAAGATGCAGGTGGTTGACAAAAAGGTGTTTTTGAGGTGTAGTGAGTTGATCATGACTCAGTTGAGCTCCGTGAAACATAGAGGTGCTTTTTCATCAATTTATCCATCATTTATATCTACTTGTCAATTGTGCTTCGAATCGGCAGAATTGAGGGAGCACCCTTTCCAATGGCTCAAGGAGAACTTGAAGCTCATTGAAAGTAAGGAACAGTTCATTTCCAGAAGATCTGGTGGTATTCCGTTTTTGATCAGTGGTATTTTGGTGGCTGCGAAAAATGAGAAAAGTGCGACCAAAAGTAGAGTGGTTAAGATGGATACTGATGGTGAGAAAAATGTGAAAAACAGTGACAGTATTGATAATGATCAAGAGGATTCCATTTCCGATAGAGGTTTCCTCTTACGATTCTCATTTGACCATCTCGTGTCGGTTGCCAGAAAACCCTACCAACGTGATCTGAAAAATGATACTCCACAAGTGCACGCTTTCAACTGTATTAAGCAATTATTCAACGAAACCACATTGGCTCACGAATCTCAAGATTTTGTCGAAACATCTCTAGAATTAGCTCTCAGCCATTTTCATACATCCGACTGGTCGCTCAGAAACTGTGCTGTTATGCTCTTTGGTGTGATCCAAAGAAGAATCTTTGGAAGCAGAAATGAGGCCAGATATCCTAGCAAGTTGTTCTTTGAACGCTACCCAAAAATGGACAAAATCCTCTACGAGGAGCTTTGCCATGTCATGGAAGACAAATCTGTTCAAGAGATGCTCCCTGTGGTAATTATCTTGCTGAACTTGGATAATTCTTCTGAGGCTGATGATAATGTGTTATCCAAATTCAAGCCTTTGCTCTCGCAGCTTTTGTCCAACAAGTCTTGGAAAATCAGAGCCATGACCGCTCGTTGTATTTCCACTCTTTTCAATGAAACGGAACTATATGATTTTGCACTTGATTTCTACACCCAAGAATCCTCGCTCAGAAAGACTATCCCATTTGGCATTAATGACTGTCAAGACTTGAACCAGATCCAAGGAAGCTTGAGGGTGATCAAAGAAAGCTTACCTCGTATTGCTCGCAAACCAGAGCAGCTCAAAGAGTTGGTGGATAGAATCAGAAAGAACCCTGATATGGTTTATGAACACCCGTACAGGTACCATTTGATTGAGGCCCAGATCGACGTGATTGAGCAGTTCAAGGAGTACGATCTCAGTTTCTGCATCGAGAGTTCAATCTCATGGGATGAATATTTCACTCATAGAATCTCTGAACCAAGCCAATTGGACGGAGGCAGAAAGCGTACTTTGGCAAAGATGATCAAGAGTATTCTTTGGGGTTACACCAACTATGAGGTCGACGGAATGCACCATGGTAATGACGATAAGGTGGTGGAGTTCATTCAAAAGGGCCTTTCGCAGCCAAAGGACTACGAAATTCAAGAAGCGACCATCCAATTCATCAACAGTGCTAATCTTGAAGACAACATTACCGCAAGAATCATGAAAGATCTCGTTGTTTTGTTCAAAGACGAAAAGAACTTCGACTTTGTCAGAGCACAGGCACTCGAATTATATTCATCCATTTTGAACAGACAACCCAGTTCAGAGCTCGAAAACCCCAGTTTGTACATGGGCTATATCGAAAGTACCAACTCGGAAGATGTTCAGTTGAATGCTCTCAGATGCTTGGCATCAATGGCACATGTTCTTGATGAAAATCAAAAAATCCGCTTGATTGAAAGGTGTCGTAAGCTTCTTCAGGACTTCAATTCGTTCAAGTACAGATCCACTGCCATTGATGTGCTCATCAAAATCCACATGAAGTCAGTTGGTGATGTAGATGCTCAAAAATCAACCATTGAGCTCATCCTCATCTTCACGGGACTTTACGATGACGATGAAGGTATCAGAGTCAAAACAGCCGAATACTTGTCCATTTATGCACAAATGCCAGTGAAGACTGCTGCCAGTTCTTTGGCTCGCCAATGCTTAGTTCCGCTCGTTAAGAAGGGTGGAGTTTCGTTCAGAAGAGCATTAATTGATGAATTTAAGCGATTCACCTTGGACGAATCCGAAACACAAAGATTGACCAAAACCACGGTTGAAGAGACCTTATTTGACGTGGAAAACTATAATCTTTATATCAATAAGGTTGAGGTCGCTGTCAATTTCAAGAACGCTTTTGAAGAAATTGGCAAAATCCCCGAGCCTGAAACTAGGGATTTATTTGCCAAAATGTCTCGAGACTTAACTCAAGTCAAACAAATTGTTCAACAAAAGGGTATTGATGGAATACTCGGATGGAGTAGGGACCCTCGGGTTTATGTCATGGTGGTTGTTACTGTCCTCAACGGTGAAATTGTGGCATCTTTGGGAACCAATCAACAGCTCAATAATGATCTTAGCACTCTCAGAAATGCTCTTACAGAGGCACAAATCGATGTGGGTGTAGCCCAATTTTTGCATGAACTTGATAGATAGCTCTGGTAGATAAATATCAGAAACAAAACACTCTAATAAAAGTTAAAAGAAGAATAAGCGTAGAAAGTGATCAGAATTGGTGAAAGTAGACATAAGTGGGACACTTTGAAGTATAGAAGAGTGCAATAGAATAACTATTATCATTCCTCAGTCCAGTCCTTAAAAATTCCTCCATCCAGTCCTTTATTCCATTTCCTCCAGTCCTGTCCTTTACGTCAATAATTACCTATTCTTCTCCACCCTTGTATGGTCTGAATAGTTCCTCAATAGTTTCTAATTCCGTACACAGTTTCGTCTCTTCAGGGTTTTTGCACCCAACCGGGTCCGGGTAACCCCCCTCAAAACTATATATTCGGCCCGCTCGCACATTTTTTTCACCAACCATCCACCACAACCAGTAAGTGCCACGATCCTACTCCAGTTACACTGATGAATAATTATAAACTACAACGAATTTCTTCACCTGAATACCCGTGTAGAACAAACATAATTTCAGAGCTTTTTAACCCTGATCGTATCTGGAGAGTTTCACATGAGAACATACTAACAGTTAGCCCTAGAGTAATAGATACCATCAACCAACCTCATTGTAGCGCCCGTAAACAGAAGGAGACGTCAGTGTGAAAAGGTTCACCGATAAGACGTGGCAGGACCCTATACCGAATAGGCAACCTCCCTCTATCAAGTTGTGTTCCCCTTCCTCTTCCTCTCTTCTCATCCCATCCCATCGCATACTCTCCCGGTCACGTGACCGAAGACCTTGATTTCTGTTAGTTAGTGCGTCGTTTGGGTAGTGCACAGATTCTAGTATATGCAGTAGCGAGTACTAGAATTGGTTTGAGGTCAGTGGTAAAGAATTCTCTATCTATGATAGTTAATTCCCG
>JAJMGD010000038.1:0-23775 GCA_030568515.1 Suhomyces guaymorum
ATTAACTATCATAGATAGAGAATTCTTTACCACTGACCTCAAACCAATTCTAGTACTCGCTACTGCATATACTAGAATCTGTGCACTACCCAAACGACGCACTAACTAACACTCGTTCTAGCCAATATCAGCGTTGGTTTTATAAGCGCCTAAATCATCAAAATGTCTACTAAACCTTTGTGGTACAGATGGGCCCGTGTCTACTTTTCAGGCTCCGTGGTCATCGGAACTGGCCTTGTCTTGTACAAATACACCACCCCCACAGATGAAGAGCTCATCGCTGCTTTCTCCCCCGAGATCAGAGCAGAATACGAACGCAACAGAGAAATAAGACAAAAGGAACAAGAGGAATTGATGAGAATCGCCAGATTGACCTCGCAGTCCAACGATCCTATCTGGAAGACCGGACCGATTGGCTCTCCGTTTGAGAAAGATCAACGTAATTTGAATCAACAACTTATAGACTACGAGCAAACAAGAAAACAAAGCGGAGACGACGAGAAGAAACTTGAGATTCAACAGGCCGAACGTGATTTGTTGGAAGCCGAGTCTTTGGCCAAGAAAGGGTCCAGCTGGTGGGGATGGAAAAAATAGATCAATTCGCCTTTAAGAAAATTCATCGAATGGAATGGATTTTCCACCATTATTATTCACCAAGTTTCCACCTACCACCGTTATTTTATTGAATTGTGGACGAGTTTTCCACCATGAATGATCCCACCATCATTTCATCAAATCTTGGGGATTTCACTTGATTCCACCATTATTCGATCAAATTTTGAATGGATGTGATCTCTACCATATGCATTTCCGTCTTACCCGATTATTCCATCGTTTCGACTACGTGAAGTAAGACCATCAGCTACTGCCAAATTATAATGTTAGTCCCCTATTTACCTGTATATATAATATTAAGCTCCAGAAACATTTTCTAGATATACTATAGTTCTGTTAATATCCATAAATATTAACTTCTCTCTCTTTCGAGATAGACTATTAGTTCTGCTTTAATATCGATATCTTAACTTCTTCTCTCCTCTCAGATATCTCACTTCTGCACCACTGATCCCTAGAATTAAGTTTCCTCCACAGCTCCTAGTGACCCTTCTTTTCTGATATAATATCAATAAGTATCATCCCTTTCATGTTTCTCTTTCTAGGTTTATGTCCTGCTCCAGAAGCTCTTGTCCCTAGAAATAGCCGACAAGAACGATGCACTAATGCTGGCAGCACTACTGGCGCCACCGGCATTCTTCTGGCTGTTGGCCTCGTCGACCGCAGCCACTATTCTCGATATATTGGTGTCTATCACCATACCTCCCTGGACAATTTCCTCCAAAACCGTCTGCAACACCTGCCATCCGAACACCAAGTCCAATTCACAGACATTGGAAAAACATTTGTCCAAGCATTCCACAAACACTTGGATCAAGTCCAAGATGCCTAGCTCGGACTCCTGGTCGTCCACGATGAAAACGAAGTACAAGGTGGCGTAGTGGCGGTATATCACTTTGATGTCGTCGAGATCTTCAAGAAGCGAAGGAGGTGTTATGAATGAGCACTCGTCGGCGGTTCTGACCGATATTAACTGGTGGACTTGTTGGAGAAGAAGTCGCTGAGTATTGATGTCTACGGGGGTGTAGAACTTCATGAGTCGCGGCAATCCATCGTTGTTGACTGAATGTTAGTGGGAGATGGAAGAGGAGTGTCAATTTACTTACATATAAGAACTGAGTGGATCATCTTGGTGGGTGACTTTGTCTCTTGAGGATTTTGATAGTGCGATAATATTAGTGCGATATATCAGTGATACTATCAGTGCGAAATCGCTATAAGACACAAACTGTGAGAGACCACCGGTTTAAACCAAGACGGATTAACAAGACATATAACATAAGAACAGTGGCTTCTGGATATTATCCTGGAGCGACTAATTAGTAACATTAGACATTATAGTCCATTTTTACATCCTAAGAAGAAGTATCAATCTATCATTTAAAGCGTAGACAACATCTCATTAGTATTAATTTACACAACCGAATAACCAAATCACCTTACTAGACTACTCATTAGAACCATTAGAATTTTTCTTTTGGTTTTTAGTCACTCTAATTCCATTTCCTTTTCTTTTCCCATTAATCAACCCATTCATTGCCTCGATTCGCTCTGTTAATTCGCTCGGGTTCACTCCGATTTTTTCGCTGCCAAAACTGAACTCTAGCTAAATATCACCAGATTGCCTTAACGATGTCACTCGAAAAAGCCCGGGAGTTGGACTCCAAATATCCAAGCTACAAGGAGAAGTTTGCGATCCCAACCCTCAAAAGTTTGGGTATCAGCGAGTCCGAGAAACAGCTGACTTATTTCTGTGGAAACTCCCTCGGATTGATGCCCCACGCCACGAAGGTGGCAGTCAATAACGAACTCCAAGCTTGGGCAGAAAGAGCGGTCGAATCGCATTTCAATCATCCTCATGAAAACGGTACTGACTGGGTCGATATCGATCTTCCATTGCTTCCGCTTGTGGCACCAGTGGTAGGCGCCAAAGAGAACGAAGTGGCGGTGATGGGTTCATTAACCAGCAATTTGAACGCTTTGCTCATCCATTTCTACAAGCCAAAAGGCAAGAGGACCAAGATCTTGTTTGAAAAGCAAGCCTTTCCCTCCGACTACTACGCTTTCTTGAATATGGTCAAACTACACGGATACGATGAGTCGCACTTGATTCAGTTGGAAGTGAAGCCTGGAAACACATATCTCCTTACTGAGGATATTTTGAAGGCCATTGACGAAAATGCCGAAGAATTGGCGATGGTGTGTTTCCCCGGTATCCAATACTACACTGGCCAGCTCTTCAAAATCGGAGAGATCACGAAACACGTGAAGTCTAAAGGTAATATCGTTGTTGGATGGGATTTAGCACACGCAGTGGGTAATGTGCCATTGCACCTCCACGACTGGGATGTGGACTTTGCAGCCTGGTGTTCTTACAAATATTTGAACTCGGGTCCAGGTACCATTGCTGGTATTTTTGTCCATGAAAAGTTCACCAAAGACTTGAGCAAATCGCAGTATACGCCAAGATTGGCAGGCTGGTGGGGTAACAATAGTGCCGACAGATTCAAAATGTTGGAACAATTTGATCCTATCAATTCGGCACTTTCCTACAGACAATCCAATCCTTCTGTTATTGATGTTGTATCCGTCAGAAGCTCATTAGAATTGTTCAAAGAGGTCGGTGGTGTTGAAAAATTGCGCGCCAAAAGTATCGCATTAACCCAATTCTTCCATGATTTATTGACCCAGTCAAAGTACTATTTGTCTGCAAATAACACCGATGGCAAGCTTGGATTCAAAATTCTCACCCCTGAAAATCAGGAAGAAAGAGGATGCCAATTGTCGATTTTCTTCCAACCACATTATGACGATAAGTCTAAAAACGTCATGGAAAGAGTCAATAAGTATTTGCATGATCGTGGGATCATTTCGGACGAAAGAAGACCAGATGTGATAAGATTGGCACCTGTACCATTGTATAATACATTCGAAGAAGCATATGAAGTTGCAAATGCCCTCAATGAAGCATTGAGTGAAATCGCCAAGGAGAATATATAGAATAGATATATATGACGAATGGGGATATAAAAAAATAGATTAATTATACATCAAAGAGGATATGGAAATACATGAAATATGATAAAATCAAACGTTACTTTGTCATGTTAAATAATAAAAATAGTTGAAATATAATTTCAGTAGAGGCTCATCATCTTGATTAGATAACGAAAAAGCTACAATTTGATATCATCAGACGTTTACTTTGTTTTATTGAATTACAGACACTTAGATGGTAGAAGCAATTCTGAAGTCCTTACCGGCGTAGACAGCCTTGTCACCCAATTCTTCTTCGATTCTCAAGATTTGGTTCAACTTGGCCAATCTTTCAGATCTAGCTGGAGCACCAGTCTTGATTTGACCAGATCTCAAACCGACAGCCAAGTCAGCAATGGTGGTGTCTTCGGTTTCACCGGATCTGTGGGAAACCATAACACCCCAGCCAGCAGCGTAAGAGTCGTTAGCGGCCTTGATGGATTCGGTCAAAGAACCAATTTGGTTAACCTTCAACAACAAAGCGTTGGCAGCCTTCTTTTCGATGGCGGTCTTGATTCTGATTGGGTTGGTAACAGTCAAGTCATCACCAACGATTTGGATCTTAGAACCAACCTTGGAGTAGAAGTGGACCCAAGAGTCCCAGTCATCTTCACCGAATGGGTCTTCGATGGAAACAATTGGGTATTCGTTGATCAATTCTTCGTACAAGTCGGACAATTGTTCACCAGTCAACCACTTGGAAGCGTCGGATTCTGGGTTCTTGAAGTCCAAGTCGTACTTACCGTCCTTGAAGAATTCGGAGGAAGCAACATCCAAAGCAATACCGACTTGGCCAGTGTAACCAGCGTTGGCAATGGATTCAGTGATCAAGTCCAAAGCTTCTCTTGGGGTAGAGATAGCTGGGGCAACACCACCTTCGTCACCGACGTTACCGGCGGAAGCACCGTATTGCTTCTTAGCCAAAGACTTCAAGTTGTGGTAAACTTCGGAACCGATTCTCAAGGCTTCGGAGAAGGTTGGGGCTTGAGTTGGAACAATCATGAATTCTTGGAAAGCCAAAGAACCACCGGCGTGGGAACCACCGTTCAAGACGTTTTGGAAAGGAACTGGCAAAACGTACTTGTCTTGCTTGGAGCCAGAAAGGTCGGCCAAGTGCTTGTACAATGGGACGTTCTTTTCAGCGGCACCGGCCTTGGCAGCAGCCAAAGAGACACCAAGGATAGCGTTAGCACCCAACTTGGACTTGTTTGGGGTACCGTCAAGAGAGTTCAAGAACTCGTCAATCTTTTCTTGGTTGGTGATGTCAATGTTGGCCTTGACCAAAGCTGGGGCAATGACGTCGTTGACGTTGGCAATGGCCTTGGTAACACCCTTACCTAACCACTTGCTCTTGTCACCATCTCTCAATTCCAAGGCTTCGTGGATACCAGTGGAAGCACCAGATGGGACAATGGCTCTGAACAAACCCTTTTCGGTGTGGAGGTCAACCTCGACGGTTGGGTTACCACGGGAGTCGTAGACAGAACGAGCAAAAACTTTAGTGACAGCCATATTTAATATAATTGATAATGGTTATTTCTTTCCAACTAACAGCGAACTGGACGCATTTATAGAAAAAATATGTGGATCCAGTGGACCACTCACTCCCGTTTTACCGACACAAAACCGCGCATTTCATGGGAACTTCACCTGACGCCAATTGAATTGGACGGGCTATTCACTTCCATAAGACATGTGACGAGCTTCAATGCCTACAATTCCGTACGGTCGTGCTCTTGGCGCTACAATTGACCTTTCAATTGGTCGCAATTGACCCTAGTGGTGCCGCATTCTTGCTCAAGGCCGTTGCCTCCGAAGAATTCGCGTCACCAGGAGCCACGAATGGTTGACGTACCAGATTGGGACGTATCAGCAGTTATAGTTGGCACAATTGAAGTTATTGTGGGGACTTCCTTTGGGGCGAGAATTGACCCGGGGACGGCGGAAGGAGGCCCCTGAATCAAAGTTGCTAGGCTCGGGCTCGGAGTTGAGGCATGCCGGGGTGGTGCCGGCAGAGCTCGGGTGACGGTGGCCCGGCACCACGTGAATTTTCAGTAGAATTCTTTAGACTTCTGCCGCGCTGGAGAAGATAGTGCGACATTGCGTCTGAAACGCGACATCTAGAGGTGTGAACAGTGCGACATCGCTGAGCTTGAATATTACGACATCTGTGGGTCTAAAATGCGACATTCACATAGTTTCAATAGTGCGACATCCTTGGGTCTTAATAGGGCGACATCTCTGGGTCTTATAGGCGACATTCATAGTAAACATCTTCACTATGACCACTAAGGAAGACAGCAAGGCTGCCGTCACAGCGTCTCCCAAAGCAGGACTGGCCGCCTCCACCGATGACAAAAAGGCAAAGTCTTCCAACGGCACGCCTGCCGAACTCCCTAGCATCGACAAGTACACCAAGCTCAAAGATCAACTCACACAACAAATCTTGAAGAAACAAGAGCTTTCTGCAAAACTCAACCAACTCGAAGACTCCATATACGAAAAAGAGACCGACTACTTCAACGAAAGTGCCTACGGAAACATCGTCAAGGGTTTTGAGAACTTTTCCAAGACCAGTGGTGGTGGATCTGCCAATAAGAAGCGGTTCCAATATTCGGCTGAAGACCATATTTTCAGTCTCAGCTCGGTCAACTACATCAAGACTTTCTCAAAGAGACATGGCATCTCGTTTGCTGGCATTAACGGCGATACCTTGTCTTCGGATCCTCTGGCAGCTGCCAATAAAGACGATTTGGACGAGTATGAGGACTCGGTGGACCCGGGCACCAACGCCAGCAAGGGGGCAGGAAGCGAACGAGATACGCCAAGCACTGTGAGCACGCCCACAAGGAAAAGAAAGATACGAGCCATGGATGATTAATTATATATGTATTATAGAGCTAGCGAGCTAGCAGTAATGAAGATCCTAACAAAGAATTAAGAGGAATTTTCTAATAGCTTGTAATTAAACTTCAGTCCTGTCACATGTAAAGTTGCCATTTTTATTATGATGCTTGTGATAGTTTAATAACTTCCCACTAATTCTCCTTTTAGACTTCCCTACGAGTTTCATTATAGTTCTTTCTATTTTATTATGATGCTTATTTACAGATTATGGATAAGTCCGAACCATATCAGTCCACACTTTCCAGGAGACTTACTTCCTTAGAGACTTTTTAGACTTCTTTTTAGATTTCTCTCTAAACTTCTTTAGATTACTTCTTTGGGGCGTAGTTGTAGATCCATGGCTGGTTTGGAGGGTAGTCGGTGGGTATCCTCATCTCCAAAGGAAATCTCTTGCTCTCTTTGGCGTTGGCCAACTCGAACAACTCAGGGCTGGTTTGTTTCAAGTCTTCCATGGCGTTGTTGATGCTATTGTATTGTTTTGCAAACTGTTCATCTCTCTTCTGGAAGAGCTTTCTCTTGTATAAGCTCCAGGCGTTTTTGATGGTTCTGTGCTTTATCAAGTCTTCCTGACACAAGCTCAATAACTTTGGTTGTTTTCTGCTAGCAGACAATGCCGATAATTGGTTGATGATTCTTTGTGTAGAAGGAGTCATGGCAGCCTTTTGCTTCCCACGAATAAAGATCTTGGTGATGGCACCAACAGTGGATACCGCGTTGCTGTTACCCCATATGGACTTGAACATTTTGTAGTGGGATGGTGGTGTGGTTTCTGTTCTTAGGCTCGATCAGTGATGAAAGTTTTTCAAATAATTTTGGTCGCGATATTTGATCACATGACATTCGCACCCGTTTGTTGCAACCGCAAACATGACATAATCTGGGGACAACTGAACCATCATTCAACCACTTACTACTTAAACAACCCACTATATTCTTCAAACTACACTTTTAGACATTATGGGTTTATTCAGCAAAGATTCCGAAAAGGGACACCCCGAAGAGCAGCCACCTTCGTATAACGAGAGCGAACAAATCCACGGCCAAGGCGCTTTCCAGCAACAGAATGAGCAATACCCTCCGAACCAGCAATATCCTCCTGAGAAACAAGGGAATCTGCAATACCCTCCGGAAAAAGTACAACAGTACCCTCCAGAGAAAGGAGATCCCAATCAAGGCCAGTCCCAGCAGGGCTACGACCCAATGCAAGATCCAAACGTCTATAAAATAAAACCCTCTAAAGTGAATATTGCGATCGCACCTCCAGAACACTTGAACCCCTCTTATCCGCAGTTCCAAGAAAGAGAACGTGAAAGAGTCAAGAACGGAATCTATCCCGTACCAGCAGAGGCCTTCAAACATGGTCCGCCATTGGCAAAGGGCCACAAGGACCCCAATAACAAGTCTGGCGGAAGCAAATTCCCAGGGAAGTCTGGGGTGACTTACAACAACGCCGCTAATCAATAATCAACCAATCTGGAAAATTAAGAACGGATGGAATACCCGTAAGTCCTTAGTTTTTATTTAAATGTTAGTTGAAATGGTGATTTTGGAAGTACCAACTGAATATATCAAAAATTTAGTTGAAAGGATAATTTTCTGGAACTGAAAAATTCAAATGTTAGTTGAAGAAGTGAATACTACATTCTGTCTTGTTTACTTTATTAGCGAGTGGTTTATTATCCTTGTGGATATATTCTACTTAAACACAGTATCACCATTATAAGTCCAGCCACCAAACTGTTGTTGAACACTCTCACTCAAAAAGTCATCAACAACCGAATCTTGGGGCTTTTCATTGGTGAACTCTGAATCAAAATTAGAAGTATCTAATAAGTTCTCCACATTCGGCTTGAATGGAGGAAGGTAACTCTTGTTGATCAACTTCACCCAGTCGATGTCCTTGAAAAATGGATGACTCTTAATTTCAGTAGCATCATTCAATCTGTGTTTAGGATCTTTTTGAAGCAATTTGATCAACAAATCTTGCGCATCCGTAGATTCCAAGAAGGCAGGGAACCTGAGTGGGTTTTGTAAAATCTTTCTGTACATCGTTGGTGTGTCTTGGTCGAAGAATGGAGGTAAACCAGTCAACATTTCGTATAGCAAGGTACCCAAAGTCCACCAGTCGACACTTCTCGTGTAGCCTTGGTTAAGGATCAATTCAGGTGCCAAATATTCAGGAGTTCCGCAGAATGTGCTTGTTCTATCGTTGCTGCTCATGTTAAGCTTACATAAACCGAAATCACACAAGGCAATATGACCTTGATAATCAAGCAAAATGTTTTCTGGCTTCAAATCTCTGTAAATCACATTGAGCTCGTGTAAACTTTCCAACGCAGTCAACAATTCAGCGATGTAGAATCTGGATCTGTCCATTGAGAACTTACCTTCCCTTTGCAAGTGCCAGAAAAGCTCACCGCCATTGATGAAAGAAAGCACTAAGTATAACTTTTCAGGGCTTTGGAAAGAGAACTTAAGCGGCACAATAAAAGGATTATTGATTCTGGCCAAAACTGTCCGCTCGGCCAAAGTGTGGGTAACTTCATTTCTGGAAACAATGTGTTGCTTTCTAAGTGTTTTCAAAGCATAGATTTGCTTGGTATCCTTCTTCACCACTTGCATCACTTTACCAAAAGATCCTTTCCCTATAACCTTCAACAAGTCGAAATCATCAATTGAGAGGGGAGCTTTACTAATGGGCTTGAACTCGATGGTCAACATGATTTCACCCAATTCCTTTGTCAATGAATCGTTTGCAGTGAGATTGTAGTTGGTGAACTTGAGGTATTCATGGTTCATTAATCTGATCGGTTTGACGTGATATTTCAAGCTCAAAGGCAATTTGATGGTACCGATCAACAAATCACCGATGTTGCTAGGATTAGCATTCAACGAGGTATTGTTGGTGAATAGATGCTTTTTGGTTTGTTTCTCAGACTCGGGTATCAACATGCTTGGTAATCTGATGAAAAGGTTCAATATCAAGAAATTGGAGCCGATGTTCTGGTTGTTGCTGGATTTATTGGTAACATCAAATGAGACAACTTGGTTCCATGTTGACTGGTTCACCGTACCCTTTTGTGGTTCGATCACCAACACGTTATTGTCGAATTCTACCGTCAAGTAGAGAAGTGACTTGACCAAATTTTCGGCATTGGGTATGGTGATAATGGATGGCAAGAAGTTTGTAGCAATATTACCGGGTAAAAGTTGGTCTGCAGCATTGGCATGATCCTCTGTACTTTTGTCTTCGCTCGATTCCAATGCGCTGAGGTTTTTGAGGAGGTGTTGAGTGGTAGATTCGTTATTGGAGTTCACCGCCAACGCGTGTAGTATCTGCTTGTTGTTATCGATTTGGATCGGTAATTGGATTTTGGCGGAATTGTAGATCTTGACAGTCAAAAGACCGGGGTTATGACTAGCGGTGGTGTTGGGTTGTTCGACCTCAGGGGTAGATTGTTGAGAGTGTGGGATGTGAGGCGAGTGATCCGTCTGGCCCGAGAGCGAGGAGCCTTGGTCGTACTCCGACTTTTTGGGCGATGCTGATGCAGTGGAAGAAGATGACGAGGAGGGTAGTTCGGGAACGGTGCCGTGTTGACTGCCGCCATTGATGGAAAGTTTCAGCATGTTATCTGAGAGATTATTGGTGGAAATGGTGCGTTTGGAGTCGACCGAGTTACGAGGAGACGACGAGACCGTGGATAACTCGGGAGAGGTGGACTTCTCGCCAGAACTGGTGGATGTTCCAAACTTGAACTTGTTTTTGAATTTTAGCATGGTGATGGAGAGAACGGCAACGAAAACGACAAATTAACGGGACAAGAGCGCTTATGGATAACTAGAAGGGCAACGAGATTGGCCACTGCAACTGCAATAGGAACGGCCGGGAGGGATGCAAAAACGGACAAGGTCTATCAACGGTGTGGACCTGCTTTGTAATGACGCTGTCGATGCTTCGAAACGAATATATATAGGTTATGGGGGGCTATCACGAGAGATACGCTCGGGTTGAGAATTGGACATGTGCACGCCGTCACTGCTAAATGCGGGTGCAAGCCATGAATATTAGGAACTGCCGGCTAGTAGAGGATAAGGAGACCCGAGGCTCCGAATCTTCGCTGTCATCACGGGGCGCTGTACCGTGTTAACTCCGTCAAATTCCTGTCCATCCAGGAAGATCGAGTTCATGACCGTTGAGAAGCCTGGTCAGGGCTCCAGAGCCAAAATTGTCTCACTTGGTAGGCACCCGCACCGAATAGGGGTCTAGGAGGAATTACCTACTCTACAGAGCTAAATATTAGAATCAGACTCGTAGGACTACTTGGATCATGAAAATAGGCGAGTTTTGCTACTTGGGCTAGAAATCTGATGTTATAAGTCAGGGTTTTCACCCAGATCATGAGATATGTTTCGAGGCTTAGGCTCGATTTCGATGATCTCCCACGCGAGCTAAATGCCAAAAAGTTATCGTTTAGGTAAGCATTCCGAATTGCAATTGCAGTCGCACATTTCTTCCGCGCGCACGAAGTAGCCAAATTTGATTGTTTACATTACTGACCTTTGCAAACTCCACACCATCCACTCATGAGCACCTTCACCCGTTCGTCGCCCTCCAGAAACGACAACAAGGAAAATGAGCAGGTCCCCATTATAGCCAAGCATGGCAAGGAGCGGCCAGCGAAAAGAGGGCCTCCCTCCACGCCTTTGACGCCCTCGTTGCAACAACCACACCGCATCAGAAGAAAGTTGGCGGCATCAATGCCCCAAAAGACTTTGATCTCGCTAGGCGACTCGCCGGAGGTCTTGGAGTCTAAATATCAAATGTGGCTCTTGCGGCAAGAGTTGGCAAGAAGTAAGGATTTGGTCCGCTTCTTGGAGTTGGAGAGAAAGTTCACTCAAGAAAGTGACTCCGTATAATAACATCGTCATTCTGCATACTGGGCTGGGTCCCATAATCACCAGAGATTCATCACTGGAGGACCTTTCATTCACTTGAGAAATTAAGAACAGGATAATTGCCTCTTCTTCACAATCCCGAAATTAATAAAAGTGAATTGCAACTTCACTTCTATGAAAGCGTCTTCCAAACTGATCATCAAAAACGGGAGTATTTATTGTTCTCCAAACTGGCTAGTGGACAACTTTCCAATGGAATAAGCGTCCTCCAAAGGCTAGTCGACAATAACATAGCAACTTTCTGTGTCAAACTGCTAGTTGAGAATTATGGCACTTCAACTGAGCTGAAATCACATTAAAGCCACACTCATCAAAAACATAATGAACCTACCAACAAACTCTTGGAAATCAAGCACCTTGGAAGTTTTCATGAACCAGCATTTTTGCAATTGCATATGTACTATATTTATCTAATTCTACCTATTTACTATTTACTTGTAGATACTCTCTAATTCTATTTACTTGTTACTTCTAGTAGTCTTGAAGTACTGTCTTAACTTATCATCGTCACCATCAAGGTACCTATCGTCATTAGGTCCCTTATTCTCCCAAGCAGCATGTCTGCGTGCCATTTTCTCCTTCTCTTCGGCTCTGTTCCCTCTGATTCTCAAATCATTATCGAGCCAGTTGATCGCTAATGGGTACAAAGATTCAGTTGGCAAAACCCGAATTTTAGACTCCAACTTGACCTTTTGGTCAAGCTCCGAGTCAAAGATAATATCCTTGGTCTCGTAATTGTCCTTGATGACACCTTCGGCCAAATGAATGATTCTATTGTAACAGGTGCGATCAATACCATCAAAGATATGAGTGGCGTAAACCACGGTACAGTTTCTATTGTCACACTCTTCTTTGAGGTACATTAACAAGTTCAGTCTGACGATCACATCCAAGTCGATCGTGACCTCGTCAATGAGCAAAAGACGCCATGGTCTCACCAAACCCATCACAATTTGGACCCTTCTGCGCTCACCATCGGACAAGTTCAACATTGACCATTCAGGATCAACGTCGAGAATGTCGATAAGACGGTCTCTTCTCTCGGGGTAGACATCACCGCCAATCGAGGAAATTAACACCTTCACCGAAATGTCTCTTCTAACCATAGAGTTGGTGGCCCACTCGGTTCCAAGATAAGTGATGTACTGGTTGATATCGGAATTTTGTTGTTTGCTTCTGGTTCTGTTATCAGAGAATGGATCGAAGCCACCCAATCTGATGCTTCCTGCTTTAATCAACGTTTTTCCGGCTAAAATCTTCAACAAAGTAGACTTACCCGCTCCATTGGGTCCCACGATAAGATTGAAAGTACCCCATTCTAGAGCGAGGTTGATGTTCTCCAAGCCGATCTTGGCGGTTCTTGGGAAAATGTAGGTGAAGTTAACAGCTTCAATGGCTAGCGATGTATCTTCAAGGTGGTCTGACATTTGAAAGTGGTTGATATTTCATAAATTCTGTGGCAAATTATTTTTGCAGTTAGCAATGATTCATTTGAGCGCATTTTGTGAAATTATTTAGACCCTCTCATACGATAAATTGCGACTACTCACGCTAGCCTGCGAATTGTGTCAAATCGTTCCAGTTGACATGTAAAAGTGAAATTATTCTTGGTTTTTTGAGATAATATTTAGTTTATTGAGATAACTCTTCGTTAGATAACTTCCTATATATTTTTTTCACTCATAAAGATGACTTTTCTTGATCAAAACTTCCAATTTTAATTAAATTCTTTCGTATACTATAACTTTTCGCTCAAATTTTCGTTTATTAGGATAATTTTCGTTTATCTTTTTCGTAATTAATTGACCATTACTATCTATTCAATCTAATTAGACATTTTTATAAGGTAACCTCAACCAGCAGACCCAGTAGAACCACCAATTTTTGTTAGGATAACCAACCCATTTACATCAGGTGATTTCTTAAGATAACCAACTCAACACATCCTGCAGAACCAGCTCGTTTTCGATGGATTGAAGGACGGTCTTGATTTCCTCGAAATATTCAGCCTCCTTATTGGCATATTTTCTGATATAAGACTTCAACAAGCCCTTGTACTCGTAGTATAACCATTGATTGTTAATACTCTTCTGGGCCTCCAAGTCCTCTTGGTCGAATTCCTTGACAATAGTTATGGCTTGATCATTAGGAGCCTCTAAGGTCTGCGAAAGCAGGTTCAAGTTCTTCGCAATCGAGTTGACCACAATCAAAAACAAGCCCTTGAATTTCTCTTGGTTGACAGTGGAGTTATCCAATACTCTATTGATCGACTCCATACAGGAAACGTTTTCGATCAAGAGGTTGGACGAAAGGGCAAGAGTCTTTGGAATCAAGAATTCTGGCTTCAAGATCTCAAATTCGATCAAGTATTCTAAAATCAAGAAGACCACTTGTGGCTGATGAGACCAGATTCTGAAGATAGCTTCAATGATCCACGATTGTCTTTCGGCGATTTCTTCAGCAGTCAACTCCAAAGGCTCGAATTCGGCTTCGTCTTTGCCGTAAGTGATCTCGGAACCACTCAAAAACTTCAACTTGTTGATATCACGAGATAAGACACTGACCACCGAGTAGATCGATCTGGACCCGATATAAGCGTAGGTTTGGAAGAATAAGTTGATAAGGAATCTTTTGGCATTGATCTCGGGCATAGCTTGGATCGACTGTAAAATTTCCTTGTATAAATCACCGAATTCAGTGTTGGTTTTCCAGTGGGCACTGACAAAATCATAGACTTTACTGGAAATTTCGTGTAAAGGCAAGCCAGGGTTAGAGAAGTTGAAGAAAATTTCTTCTTGGGCACCAACAGCCGACTTCTCAGCTAAAGCATTCTTCTTTTCGAAGTAAGCCTTGGCAAGGAACTCTTTCACCTGGTCATCGTCTCCATACAATTCGGTATCGTAATCAATAATATACTTCGACTCGTTGTCGAAAAGGGAGATGTTAAGGTACTGATGGAATTCATCCAAGGTCACCACTTCTGAGGTTTCAGGGTCAAGAGTGACGAAACTCTCCTTGATCCTGTTTTTATTGGATAATCTGATTTCTTTGGCAATCAAATTCTTAATAAAACTTCTCTTTGGATGATACCTCAAGTTCTTGTACTTTTGCGAGTCTTCAACCCATTCGTCCCACTTCCAACTGAACTCGAAATTGGAGATCTGGGTGGTCATCCAATCCAAAAATCTAATCTTCAACTCGTAGTCCAAGGTTTCCAAGTTATTGTAGAAAAATCTAATTGCTCTACCGAAAACAGGCGCAATCGATTCCGGACTTTCACGACAACAAGCAATCAAAACGGTGTAGTAGTAAATTTCGTGGTGTAAAGTTCTTGGTAATTGGAAAATCATTGTCAAAATACTTTCCACGGCGATATCTTCCACTTTCCAGGTTGATAATGGTGGAATATTGGCACCTGATTGGTTATCAGCATGAATGGATTTCAATTGATCGATGGAGGATCCTGGTGGAGCGAACAAGTCTTTACTGAAGTATAAGTCCAAAATCGACAATTGAATGGAGGCTTCGTTCTTGTTGAAAGAAAGATTGGTCAAAATGTCAAAAGACAAGTCCTTGAAGAACAAACCGATATAAGTATCGATACGAGGAACGGTTTCGTATTCGGTTGAGTTGTAAACTTGGAACAACACTCTTGGACTGGAAGCCCACAATTTATCAATAGAACCGGTTGGCTTGTAAGTGGCCAATTTTGAGACGTCTGGAAGCGAAAGTTGAGGAACGGGATGTTTGACAATTTCGTTCGAAACGGTATTGAATTTGAGGGCTTCGTCCACTATTGGCTGCACCAATTGGTTATAGTTGAGGAACAATTTGGACGAGTTGTCATCATTCATGAACCCCTTCCACAATTTGTCTTCGCCCTGTAAGGTGATGATCACGGGAAGAATCAAGTCGATGATCTTTTTTGGTTCGTAAGGTAATTCGTAATTATTCGATTTGGAATCGAATGGTTGTATTAATACATGGGAGATCTCCACAATTTTGAAGTCCTTGGCCAATTCGACCAATTCGTTGACTTTTTCAACCAATTCAGGCGAGGAGGCTGGGGTGATGTTACTGAACAAGTAAGGAATGGAAATCAAGACGTTGTAGTAGATTTCTTCAGCCAAACCGTTTCTTGTTTCTGGGGTTTGCTTTTGCAAGTCGATGGCCAAAGTCAAGAATTGCTTGAACAAATTGACCACGGCGTAGTTTTCGATAATTGGACTCAAGGTAGCGAAGAGCTTCAAGATAGACTTGATGTTGTTGAACACACCGGCGTCTTCCTCCTGGAATTTCGCCTGCTCATCGCCCTCCGCGGCCTCCTGGCCCACGGAGTCCAACATCTTTTGCACCCTGGTGTGCAAGTATTCAATCACGTACTTGGAGACCACGAAGTTCTTGGCGTTACAGATGAGAATCAAGTTGGCCAAGGCATTAATCTTTTGCGGCTGTTCGATGACAACGGCGTATACGGTGCTGAGAATCGAGTTTCTCAACTTGTCGATTTTCTCGAACTCGGCCACGATAGGGTTGGAAATGTAGGAGACATCGTCCACTTGGTTGGCAATGTTAGGGTTCTCACCTAGTCTTCTGATATCTTTGCAGACGTTATTGATCAATTCCTGCGCCGGGTCGATGTGCTGTCTCTTGGACTCGTCGTCGTAGGGCTGCTGGCCGCCGTACTGGTCGGCCTCGAACTCGTCTCTGGATCTCTTTGCTGACTCCATTGTCGATAACAGCTAGTGAACTGACTTTTTCAGTTATTTTCGCACTGGTCCTGGCGCGAATATCTGGCCAGCATCTGGCGCGAACATCGAGAGAAATTCGGACTGAATTCGCAGAGAAGATGCGAAACGAGCTGAAACATGTCATTTAAAGAGGTGTTTTCTACAAGGAAATTGGTGCTTGATGGGGCTCTCGGCACGGAGCTAGAACGCTTGATCCCTAGAGACTCGCCTATCCAGCCAAAGTCTTCGCGTCTTTGGTCGGGCATGGTTTTGTTGCACCAACCAGAACTAGTTGCACAAGTCCATCGCCAATACGTTGAAGCAGGAGCAGACGCCGTCCTGACAGCCACTTACCAGATTCTGGCTGCTAGCTTGAAAAAGCATGCCAAGATGACTGATCTGGAAATCACCGAATTGTGGGGAAAAGCTGTAGAAGTTGCAGCGGAAGCTGCGAATTCCACAGATAGAGAAGTCTACGTGCTTGGTTCCATTGGTCCCTACGCCTCATATCTCGCCGATGGAAGTGAATATACAGGAAAATACCCTGAGATAGATACCGAAACAATAGTATCCCATCACCAGCCATTGGCACGGTTTTTCAACGAAGACTCGCGGGTGGATGCCTTGGCTTTTGAGACGATTCCCAATCTCGATGAGCTCAGGGCCATTCTCATGTTGATGAGCCGCACCGAGATGACCAAGCCGTTTTACCTCAGTTTCAACTTTTCGAGTGACTCCACGTTGGTAGATGGAACCTCTCTCCAAGAGGTGAAACAGTGTATTGAACACTCTATTAGCACATCCCCAGCGTTGAAGCAGACATTGGTGGGAATTGGAATTAATTGTGTGAACTACGAATATGTGAAATCAATCATCGCTGAAATTGACGCTTCAATTGCGCTTCCAATCATCGTCTACCCCAATTTTGGCTTCATCTACGACGAATCATCCGGCGAGTACCTTGCCAAACAAGATGATGATAAGTGGGCTCGTTTAGTGAAGCAATGGTGCGGGTTTGACAGCGTGCACATGATCGGGGGCTGCTGTAGCACCCTGCCCAAGGAGATCGCTGTGGTGAGAAAAACGGTCGATCTGTAAGCCTTGAAAATGAGAGGTAATTCAAAAAAGCATTCATATAAACATAATCATTTAAGCAAGTTCGTAGAAACAGTATTCATAAATAGTGATAGTTCTTATCTCAGCTGATCAATATTCTTATCTTTGGAATTTGAAGGATTGATTCCAGAACCATCCGTTTTCAAATACCCTCTAAGTGCCAGTCTATATCTTTTGGCTCTAAACTCTTACTATCCTCTTCCATCCTCTGTTTCAGTATTTCTGTTAGCCCAACATCGGGTTTAGCGGCGATTTTCATATGCATCTCCTTATCTCTGACGCGCCTGAGCAGCACCATGCTTCCCGATAATCGCACTAATCGTCAGGTCATCAGCACCACTGCCAAGCCAAAGTACTAGCTAGTAGCGGCTCTCGCTAGTGCCCCACTACAACTGAACCGCTACAACTGTACAGTCCCGGGCCAAGGCTTGTAAGCCGCCATCCTTTCCCCCACCACCACGGCGGTTGACCCTCCCCAGAGTCAGCCCGAGTCACGCAGCACCCCCGCGAGTCATCCCTCATAAACGGCAACCACGACCCGCGCCAGAGTCAGCATGTGCCGCAGCCCGCGCACCACAGGCGCCCTGTTCCAGAAGGGCACACGGCTAATCTCGGGGCCATCGCAGAGACAGCTGATTTGACTCGGCCATGGCGCTGTTCTGATTGTAGCGTATAAAGCCAACGGGTTCCCATCGGTTGCCGATTTCACGTCAAACAACCCACTTTAGCATGTTCCAGAAAGGCAGATTGGTGGTTAGAGCCGCCCGCATCCACAGATTGGCTGCGACTGCCCCTACATCCTATTTCAGAACCTTGGCTACCGCTGCGGCTGAGGCTCCAGTGAAAGCCAACACCTCCTCGGAATACTACCGTAAGGTGTATAATCCTAGTGCCGAAAAAGTCAGTTTCGCCAACTTGGACACTTTCGCCAGAAGACACATCGGGCCTACCCCAGAAAATGTCAAGACCATGTTGACCACTTTGGGCTACAAGGATCTTGATGAGTTCTTGGCCAAAGCGATCCCAGAACACATTCTCTACAAGAGAAAGTTGAAAGTGCAGCCAGAACAAGGTTTCACCGAGCTGGAGATGATGGACCATCTCCACGAAATCGCCAACAAAAACAAGATCGTCAAGTCTTTCATCGGTAAAGGTTACGCCGGCACCAAGTTGCCGCCAGTGATCCAAAGAAACTTGTTGGAAAGCCCAGAATGGTACACTTCCTACACTCCATACCAGCCCGAAATCTCGCAAGGAAGATTGGAGTCGTTGTTGAACTACCAGACCATGGTCACCTCGTTGACCGGCTTGGACATGGCCAACGCCTCCTTGTTGGACGAAGGTACCGCTGCTGGAGAAGCCATGTCTTTGTCCTACCACAACTTGAAGGGTAAGAGATCCAAATACGTGGTCGACACCAATATTCACCCTCAAACCTTGAACGTGATCGAGTCCAGAGCTTCTAACATCGATATCGAAATCGTGCAATTGCCCCTTTCGACCGAGGAGGGTGTGGCCCAGTTGGATTCGATCGCCAAGGAAGTCTGTGGTGCTATCGTGCAGTACCCTGGCACCAACGGTCAGGTGCACGACTACTCCAGAATCGGAGAGATTCTCCACGCCAACAAGGGTTTGTTCGCCATGGCCACCGACTTGTTGGCCTTGACCTTGCTCAAGCCTCCTTCCGAATTCGGTGCCGATATCGCCCTCGGTACCTCGCAAAGATTTGGTGTTCCATTCGGTTACGGTGGACCCCATGCCGCATTTTTCGCAACCAGTTACAAGTACTCCAGAAAGATTCCAGGTAGAATCGTCGGTGTCTCCAAGGACAGATTGGGCAAGCAGGCCTTGAGATTGGCCTTGCAGACCAGAGAACAACACATCAAGCGTGAAAAGGCCACCTCCAACATTTGTACCTCCCAAGCCTTGTTGGCCAACATTGCAGCCATGTACGCCGTCTACCACGGACCAGAAGGCTTGAAGAACATCGCCAGAAGAGTCTTTGGCTTCACCACCATTTTGGCCACCCAAATTGCCTCGCACCACGAGCTTGTCAACGACAGATGGTTCGACACCTTGACTGTCAAGTTGAACAAGGAGACCGCTGACCAGATCTTGGGCGTCGCCTTGCAAGAACACAACATCAATTTGTTCAAGGTCGACGACCAAACTGTCTCCGTCACTTTGGATGAAACCGTCACCGAAGCCGACTTGGAGTCTTTGATCCAGATCTTCACCCACGGATCCTTGGATCTCAGCCAATTGCAAGACTTGCCAGCTCTTCCAGCCGAGTTCATGAGAACCGACGAGATCTTGACTCACGACGTTTTCAACACCCACCACTCCGAAACCTCGATGTTGAGATACTTGCACTTGCTTCAAAGCAAGGACTTGTCCTTGGCCAACTCTATGATTCCATTGGGCTCCTGTACCATGAAATTGAACGCCACTGTGGAAATGCAAACCTTGTCGATTCCCGGCTTCAACTCCATCCACCCATTTGCCCCAATCGACCAGGCTCAAGGTTACAAGCAATTGGTTGACGAGTTCGAAAAGGACTTGAACGATATCACCGGTTTCGATGCCACCACCTCCATGCCAAACTCTGGTGCTCAAGGTGAATACACTGGTTTGGCCTTGATCAGACAATACCACAAGTCCAGAGGCGACTACGAGAAGAGAAACATCTGTCTTATCCCTGTCTCTGCCCACGGTACCAACCCTGCATCCGCCGCCATGTGTGGCTTGAAGGTTGTTCCTGTCAAGTGTCAAGAAAACGGTTCGATTGACTTGCAAGACTTGACTGAAAAGGCCGAAAAGCACGCTGAAAACCTCTGTTCTATCATGATTACCTACCCATCCACCTACGGTTTGTTCGAGCCAGGTGTAAAGACTGCTATTGAAACCGTTCACAAGAACGGTGGTTTGGTTTACTTGGACGGTGCCAACATGAACGCTCAAGTTGGTTTGACTTCTCCTGGTGATTTGGGCGCCGACGTGTGTCACTTGAACATCCACAAGACCTTCGCCTTGAGTCACGGTGGTGGTGGTCCCGGCCAAGCTCCTGTTTGTGTCAAGGAACACTTGAAGCCATTCTTGCCTTCTCACCACTTTGTCCAGACCCCACACTCCACCAACGAGTCGATCCAATCTGTCAACTCTGCTCCTTACGGTTCCGCCTCTGTTATTCCTGTTTCCTACTCCTACATCAAGATGTTGGGTGCCCAAGCTTTGCCATATGTTTCCACCATTGCCATGTTGAACGCTAACTACATGTTGACCAGATTGAAGGACGACTACAAGATCTTGTTCGTGGACTCGCACGCTTCCACCAACGAAGGCTTGAAGCACTGTGCTCACGAGTTCATCTTGGACTTGAGAGAGTTCAAGCCAATTGGTATCGAAGCCATTGATGTGGCCAAGAGACTCCAAGACTACGGTTTCCACGCTCCAACCATGTCCTTCCCTGTTGCCGGCACCTTGATGATCGAACCAACCGAGTCTGAAAACTTGGCTGAATTGGACCGTTTCGTCGATGCCTTGCTTTCGATCAGAAAGGAAATTGCTGCTTACGCCAACAACGAACCATTGGGAACTGTGTTGAAGAACGCTCCTCACTCTTTGGAAGACGTGGTGGCCACCCCACAGGATCAATGGGAAGCCAGAGGCTACACCAGAGAACAAGCCGCATATCCATTGCCATACTTGAAGACCGCCAAGTGCTGGCCTACGGTTGCACGTGTGGACGACACCTATGGTGACATGAACTTGATGTGCACTTGTCCATCTGTGGAAGACGTCGTTGAAGCGCAATCTTAAAAGCCTTCCATTGGCAATTGAAATGCCTTTTTCAAGGATCTGAGGTCCAATTGCCCATTTCCATTCTGATGAGGCTATTTCAATTGTCTTCGAAGGTGTTGGCTCTCTGAGCCGCATAATTTAATTCTTGTACATTAGAAAATAGATATAGATTTGCATCCATATGTAAGCAGTGCGACCGAGTCAACCTGAAATCTGGGAAGATAACTAGAATACCTGAAAACATACTAGTAAAATATATGAGAAGAATACTACAGAAGAACCAGAAGTAAACTATACGGTCCCCAGGAAGTGTTTTTCGGGTTTTCCTCTTTTTCCTCTCCTTATTGTGTCCCCTTTATCTCTCTTATTCTTGTCTGGTCTAGTCTTTCTGCTACGTGGAGCGCGCACTACTTCCGTCAAAACACACCCTGGTGAAATACCACTCTTAGCCGCCAGGATCAGTACCACCAAGCTCGGTTATGCAAGCCACTGAGTCCACATTCACCTTTTAACCACCCCCATAACCAATACCTGCATCCTCAAATCCTCACACCAATTACCCAAAAGTGGCCACTCAAACAGCAACCTGAAATCATGGACTGGTACAGCAAGAAGAAGATAGGCACCGGAACGCCAGCATACACACCGTCACCCTACAGTGGACTTGGCACAAACGGCAGCTTGTCGCCCTACGCAAACCAGCGCAGTCAGATCTACTCCCACGGCGGTGCCAACGGCACCTCCTCCAATACCCCGGGCCTCACGACCCCTGGAGGAACTCCGAGCGGTATGAAATACCACCCGGTGCTTCCGCCTGCTGGACGCTCCAACACCTCATCACCAAGCCAAGCAGTCTCTCCTCAACTTGCGCCAACCAATATGGATAGACATTCCTACTACTTCTCCCAGCTCCCATTATACTGTGCGGACTGGACGAGTCTTGAAATGGAAGACAGGGAGTGTGTGGCATTGAGCTCATACAAAGAGGGATTCAACAACAAGCTTCAGATCATACACGGATACGGCTATGGCAGCGAGCTCACGCGAAACAATGGCAATGATCCCATAATACAGGACGCCATCACCGTCGATAGTGCTTCTCCCACCAGCTCACAGTACAAAAAATACCAAGGACAGCTGCAAAGGTACTACGAGGAGTCCGGCGTGGAAGGATTCGACTTCCACAACATCGCTGAGACAACCGTCGACTACCCTATCACCAACCTTCAATGGGACCCCTCCATGAGGACCAGCGGTGAACAGATCATAGCAGCTTCACTGGAGGTGCTTCGCTTGTACAAAGTCACAAGCGACGCTCATGACCAAGCAGAGTCCAGCTTGATACAAACGCACATTTTGGCCAACAACGCCACTGGAAATTCATTAGCATCATCAACGAACTCTTCTGGGGGTAAAAATGAAGACATAAATACATTCCCGCCAGTGACGTCTTTTGACTGGAACAAAACCGATCCAAATATCATAATCACATCCTCGGTGGATACCACATGTACGGTGTGGGACTTGCACCGTTCCCATACTTTGCAAAAAGTGGGAGAAGAAACGGTTGATACCGCCACGGTGATGACCCAATTAATTGCACACGACTCAGAGGTATTCGATGTGAAGTTCATCCACAACTCCTCAAACATATTTGCGTCTGTGGGCAATGATGGCTCCATGAGAGTATTCGATTTGAGATCGTTAGAACATTCTACGATTATTTACGAGCCATCGCTTCCACTTGCACCTACACCATCATCTATTGCCGGCGGAGGCACCTCTCTAGCAGCCAGTGCCATGAACGCCAAGGCCCTCTTGAAATTAAGTGCATCCAATATTGATCAACACCATCTAGCCACCATTGGAATCAACTCCAACCAAGTGATTATCATCGATATGAGAATGCCTGGATTACCAGTGGCCACCTTGGATGGTTCTTTAGGGGGCACGAGTAACGCAGCTATCAACATGATCAGGTGGCATCCTAGCTCCAATTATCTTTTAACAGGAGGCGATGACTGTCAAGCATTAGTATGGGACTGTAATGGGCTTCAGCAATCTAAAAATAACGGTGAGTCGGGGGTTATTATTGATACTCCAGTGCTAGCTTACGAAGAAGAATTGGAGGTCAATAATGTTTGCTGGAGGCAAAACCTGGGAGATTGGATGGGAGTGGTGAGTGGTAAGGGATTTCAAGCCGTGCAATTATAATTGTAATTGGAGAGGGATTTGAGCAAAATATAGTGTATACACTTAATAGTATAACGAACGTTAATTTCTACGAATTATAGTAAATACCACAATACGAACAATAATTCATTCCAAAATAATAAATTCCATAACATTTGATAGTAAAAGGACATTTCTTTCTACAATTTGATTAATAGTATACGAACATTAATTTATTTCTACGTACAATAAGCAATAGACATACAGTAAATAAGCTCGAAAGCTTTCAAACGAATACGGTTGAGTTGCTTACTTCTTAGCAGCCTTTTGAGCAGCCTTGGTGACCTTACCAGCCTTGTCAGACTTTTCAACGGACTTGATAACACCGACAGCGACAGTTTGTCTCATGTCTCTGACAGCGAATCTACCCAATGGTGGGTAG
>JAJMGD010000039.1:0-22237 GCA_030568515.1 Suhomyces guaymorum
TCCAAGGATCCTTGTAGCGACCAGCTTTGAACATACTGGCAACAGTATCGGTAACAGCACTCATGAGTTTTTCAGGCTTTTGATAAAGAGGATCGTATTCACTTTGGGCGTAAAGCATATCGACATATTGTTGACCAAATCTTCTAGAAGGCTCCACAGGGAAAGTAGTGGTACAAGGTTCAAAATGGAAAGACTCAACCGAATCCCAATTAGTTCTGTCTCCGAGAAGTGGATGTCTTGCTTTAGGTTTAGCGGCAGGCTTGGTAGTGGCAGGAGCAGTAGCTTTTTTTCCAGATTTGCGAAGGGAACCAAATAAACTTGAACTGAGAGATCTCTTTGGTTTCAAGTCAGCTTTAGATTCAACGGAGGTAGAAGTGGAAGAATTACGACTGAGGATACTGAAAAGGTTAAATGAACTTCTGGAAGATTGAATTGAAGTTGTACTTTCAGAGGCAGCTGAAGAATCAACAGACTCAGCTCTTGAACCCTTTGAGCCATGTCTTTTCTTCGACTTACTTTTAGAAGCAGCAGTAGTAGTCGAAGTGGCTTTGGAACTTTCGGATGTCTTTGGATTCATTAAAATGCTTTTGAGAACAGGAGTATCAATCGGAGGGAGTCCATAACTTTCGGGACCCTTAGGTTTCTTCAAAATGCTTCTAAGAGCGGGATTACCAGGCGAAGTGATTCCAAAAGTTTCGATGGCCCTGGTCTTCTTCAAAATGCTCTCGGGAGCAGGAGTACCAGCTAAAGTGGATTCAGAAATTTCGGTGGCCTTAGCTTTCTCCGAAATGGTTTTAGGAGCAGCGGGTTTAGATTTTGATGATTTGGAACGTTTTTTTGATTTCCGAGATTTTTTAACGGGTTCAACCTTACTGACGTCAGTTGGCTCCTTTTCGTTGTAAAGGAAAAAGGAGAAGAGATTACCGAGCATTTTTGGCGATAAAACAGTTGATTTTTTGGGTATTGCTTGAGCTTTCTCTTGTTGTTACTTGAGATCAGTATGGAGAAATTGTTACAAATTGGAGTGCTTTGTGCACAAATACAGTGCGAGCGAAAGAAGCGCGACCAAGTGAAAGTACGAACTACGAGTTGAAGCCTACGAATTTGTGATTTAAAGCCAATTAGATATATGATATATCGGTAGCCTAACTAAGAGGTACCCAATTAGTATTTTAATCCCTTCTTGATCACTAGAACCTCCTTTATCTGCATTCAACTGTGAGAGATGGTAGTTGCAGCCATTCTTTGGCTGCGAAAGTGCGTGCGTGATTCAATATCATAGGATGGAGATCGCGAAGCAGAAGTGGCGTTCGATCACCCACAACGACTGTATTCTCTATATAGTATTTCATTATATTTTCTCTTGGTGAAAACGTATCCTAATATTGAAAGATGACCGTAGGCTTCTTCATATCAACAATAGTTCCAATGTGAGCAACACTTCACGGGACCAAAACTTCTTCAGTTTCTATGTAGTCATAAGGTGAGAAACCTCCCTCTGGATAGCCGTAAGCCACGCTCCTGACCTGCTTTGAAACTTTATTGGACTTTTTAATTCCGGTTCAGGCGATACCAAGATAGCATTTATACTTCCATTTTTTCGATAGAAGAAATTTTCGCTAAGACTGTTCCTATACTTTCCTTTTTTGATGCACTTGGCTGCGAAATTCTGTCTGTGTGCACACTTTATAGGCAAATTCCAAAGGTATTTGTACCCTCCTCCTTTACCAAACCCTCTTCTTATTAGTTCGACTATCTGAAAGTACAATGTTAGGAAGAACCAGTGAAATTACCTCACGCAAGCCTTTTGCCCTGCTTAGAGCCAACAAGCCGGGCAAATCCAACCTTCTTAGCGGTCTTTTGCCAAGACTGCCACAAACAGGGCTTCTCCAGAAACTCAAGTCCAAGTTGCCAAAATTGGACCGGGAAAAGCCCTTTAGAAGAGCAATTGACTCTTTGGGAGCTGACTTGACTTGGTCGATAGCCCTTTGTGCTGATCTGCCAGTCAAGCAGGCTCTCTCTGCCAATCCCATTTCTCAATTGGAAGCCGCACCACCTGCAAAAGCCGGCAAGATGAAGAAATGCATGAAATGGATTGGTGGTCGCTTACTTTGCGATTCCCAGCAAAAGCCCTTCTCATGGCGCAACAAGCGCAAAAACAAGATGGGAAGACTTCCATGCGCCGCCCCAAACTGCTACAAGTGCGGGCAATGCTGGAGTCCTTTGGCTGCCAACGATTACCATCGTTTTGAGGCTCCCCAAAAGACCATTGAAGGTCTTGAAGGGGAAAAGGCCAAAGTTCCAGAGGAATTTAACTCGCAATCTTTGAACAGAGGCGTTTCTACCTCTGGCAGGGGTTCAATCCAAACTCAAGCCCCTGAAAACATGGAGCCTGCACCTCAAACAGTTTTCTGTGAAAATGGACCTTCTTACACTGAAATCCACGAAGAAGGCCAATTAGATTTTGCTACTTATGGCGAAACCGATTTTGAGGTTGAAACTATCCGCTCCATTAAATCTATGCCCTTAGAAGAGCAAAAAGTTGGAGAGATCACGGAAGTTTCAAATGACCAAGAAATCATCCAGGCTCCAATCTCTGAGGTCGTCCAAGACGCTTTATCTGAAAAGACAGTCATTGAGACTACATCTCCTCAGGGATTGCCAAAAATCTCAAATGAAACCAACATTGAGATTCAGGCTCCTCAGGTAGCTGTGGAAGTTTCGGCTGAAAATAACACCGAGACTTTCCAAATTTTGATCAAGACTTCTTTTTCCAGAGAATTCAAAGTGGTGGTTAAGACCTCCGCCTCTCAAGAAGTCGAAATCTCGATTGAGTCTCCCAAAATCAAGGAGACCAACGAGGCTTCATCAGAGGTCATTGAGACTTCTGTTCCTCAACAAACAAAAGAGGAACCAGCCGAAATTAGAGACGCTTCTTTAGAAATTATCGAAGCTCAGGTTCCTCAGCCTTTAAATGAGGTTTCGGTTGAAATTAGAGACGCTTCCTTAGAAATTATTGAAGCTCAGGTTCCTCAACAATCAAACGAGGAATCAGCCGAAATTAGAGATGCTTCCTTGGAAATCATCGAAGCTCAGGTTCCTCAGCCATCAAATGAGGTTTCGGATGCCAAGTTACCTGAAGAATCTACCGGGGAGGACTTACCAGATTTATCTTCGGTCGATGTTCAATCGAGCCATGGCAAGGCCAAATCATCATCCAATCCAATTAATTCTCTGGCGAGAGCTGAAGGAGCCAAAAAGCCTTCTATCAGCAAACCTCCACCCCCGGCAAAGAAAAAGATTCCAAACGGTAAAGACTTGTTGGCTGACATCGAGCACTTAGTTTATGGGCTCTGGTTCCAAACTAAAGAATCAAAATCCTCAGATGTCGAAGCAGAGATCAGACAACGTCTTCACTTCATCTTTTGCGCTGCTAAAACTTTTGGCAGTCACTGCGGCTATACTTATGATCTGTCTCGTGTTTCAGTTGATGAAGTAATTGACAAGAGCTTCCTTGGAAGGATGCACTCCTTCACGAGCTATGCTGAGTGGCTTTTAGACCAACCATATGATGATGAGAATCCTGATTTACAACCTTACGTCGGTAATTACGTACAAGACTTGATGCAAAGATTGGAGGACTTACGCGGCTCCTATTTATCGGAATATTTGGCTAATAAATGGAAAACTTAGATACGAAAAGAATATTCTTTGCTATCTAGTTGCTCAATCCAATACCTCCAAATCAGGATACCCAATTACCCTTAGTCGAGTCACTGGATTTTAAGTCTAAAATGGCTTTTTTTCTCATGTCTCACTGGCATGCAAAAGTGTTCTCTCTGAGCACAACAATTTTTTTGCAGCCAACCTCAAACCTTCTGCGATAATTCATCGATATGAACAATCGATCGGGCTTTGATTAAATGACAGGCACTATCAAAAACCTGTCATTTTCACTAGCCAGCAATTAACATTTGTTTTGAGAAGAATCCACCCCGACCAATCAACTATCAACCATCAAAATAACCATATCAACTGGTATCAACCAACGAATTAACCAAATCAACAAGCCCTAAACCTTCCAAACCTCCCCCAAAACGCAGATGAATATTGATATCTTGTGTCGTCGTTTGGAAGTGCTCACTACTAGGGCTTATCAATTCGTGATTGATCATCGCATCGATGCTGAGTCAAGTAAATACAAGGTATCTCGACGATGATTCTGCCAATTGTTTGGGTTTGTCCGGCCCTAGCATGATGGCGGTTTCAGAAATCAAGATACTAAGAAAATATCCTACGCCCGAGTTAAAAGAGTATAAAAGGGCCCTCCCCCAAAGGGCTAGCAAAAAAAAAAAAAAAAAACAAAAAATCGGTAGCGTTGGCTCTATACATTTTCCCAAAAGAAGGAAAGTTTCAGTATAAGAGTGGATACTTTCTTCACTTGACTTCTAATTAATCCAACAAAGTGATTTCAGTTCTAATCAAAATTTAAATATACTCCTTTTCTTTCTTTGGCTAAACTCGAGAGTTTGACTTTCGGTTTATCAAGCTATACTACTTGAAGGAAAAGGGAAAGGAACTGAAGGTTCTTGAGCCATTCAAATGATTTTTGTCAAACAGTTGAAGATTGAAATGTATTATTCAAAAAGGCACTGACATGGGGGTATGCTCCGAACATACCCCCATGTAGAATCTTTTTGTCTGATACATCGAGATACTTCAGGAAACATCAATCTTGAACAAGAACAAGTCACATTGTTGGGTACATCGAGTGATGGAATAATTAAAAAAGGTCACCAACGTTCCAGTAAGAGCTTTCAAGAATATAAAATACCGAATGAGAAGACGGCCGCTTCTCACTTTAAAGGGTAGGAGATATGAACAAAGCCAGAAGATAACATGGCTATTCTCTTGTTGAAAGCTCGAATCAATTGGATCTAAACTTGGATGATACTTAGACTTGGTCAGTGTGGATAATCAAAAGCTATTAATTTCAAAGAAGGTTTGATAGCTACTTTAATAGATTTTTATTAATATATTTCAATTGTTTTCAATTAAATGTAGATGTATTTTAGTTGAGAAACGTGGTGCTCCGCCGTGAAAGCCAATATTCGTAAACTAAGCCACTGTGAAATACTAAGTGGTGCTAATTCTATCTGCGGTAGTATTATTAAGCTTATTGGGTAATTCTAGGTGGGCTTCTTTATATCTACACTTGTAATAAGGTATATTTATAAATTACGTGGGGGTCATTAAGGCTATCTATCAGTGGTGAGAGAGCAGATCGTAGCGGAGGAAGTGAAGATCATCGAGCACCATAGGGGTGAAGGAAACGTCTCTCTTGTGGGAGAATTCATGCTGAAGCTGTTGACCTCCATTCTTCTCTAAAGTGTGAATCTCCATTTCATGATGTTCGGTGTTATCCGTATGAGTGGATAAAGTATCCATAGAATCGTTGAATAAACCATTGTCGGTCTCTGGAGACGACTCCAATGGCACCGAATCGATGGAGTACGCCGAATCGTTGGTGTGAAGAGGGGTGAAGTGGAAGTCGTTGACTGCTGAGAAAGCTGACTCTGCAATAGACCTGTTTTCGTCAAAGAGAGTGTCGCTCGATACGTTATCCACAAGTATGCCGACACCAGTGTTAGGCATTTCCTTGACGTGAACGGTGTTACGGCGAATAATTAATGGTTTGGTGATCTCAGTCACGCTCTCGGTATCATCAACCAAAGTGGAGTTGGAGTTGGTTTGGCTGGCCAAGAGCAATTGGATGTCTTCCTCAGTGTAGTACAACTTTTCGGAGTTGATGTTGACGTTGACGGCGTTGTAGATCTTGGAGTGGGCTCCGAAAAAGGAGGATCCATCGATCGAAAGCACCTTCAAGTCCGAGGGATCGTCACTGCACTGCACCGAGCACATCTCTATGATGTTGGTGTTGGAAGCAGGCAAAACCGTTCCGCACTGTCTTTGTTTGATGGTGTTTTCCAAGGCATTGGCCTTGGGGTCAAAATGCACACTGTCCAACCCCTCTTTAAGTCCACAATCCATCAGTACTGATCTGTCGGTTGGCATGTCATGGGTAAGATCCCAATGGACAATGTTACCATCTCTACCACCGGTGAAAATGTCGCCATTGTTCCATTCGATACTGGTGACTTTATCCTGGTGACCTTTCAAGCTGACGAAGCTCTCTTGCTTTCTGATATCCCACAATCGCACCACGCCGTCTCCATGGGAAGATGCAAAGACGTTCTCATCGCAGGGGTTCCATTTGATGAGGTTGGCTCCCAATTTTTTCAAACTGGCCCCTTTGGCGGAGGAGGGCACATTGAATTTGGGCTGTCTCAAGTCAAACAAGGACACGCCAAACTTCCCGCAAATACCGACGTTGTTTTTGCTGCCGGTGACGGGATCGAAGTTGAAGATCCCCGCAATTGTGGCGATAGAAAGCGGGCTGGGCTTGGTTTGCGACTCTGTGTTTCTGATATCCCAGTGGAACAAATGGTTGGAATACAACGAGAGCATTTTATCGGAGTCCAAGAAGTTCAATTTCGAGATGCTGGAGTTTTTCTCGTTATCGGTCTTGTTTCTCAAATGCTTCTTGTGGTTGAACCGCTTGCAAATCTCCGCTGATGCATCCTCGTCTTCTTCATTATCGAGCACAGTTGGGATGGAGATAAGATGGGCGTAGCCTTTACTGTTACCGGTGACCAAAAATCTTGGATGCGATGGAAGCCATTTCATCCCGTGGATGTTTGGCAATGTGATAGTATTGTGGTGGGTCAAGAAATTATCGATCAAGTCCAATTCGTAGATAAATAGGTTGGCTTCATCGTTCGCACTCGATATAGCAAGGGTGGGATTGGTTTGCAGATCATTGATACTCAAAGAGGTCAAGTTGATGTTATTGTCGGGAATCTTCCAGTAGTTCGACTTGATGTTCAAGCGGTTGAGCGAACACGATTGGCTCAAAACTTGGTTATCTTTGCTGGTGTTGGGGTTCAAGAACCAGGAGGATCCGTTGTTGTGTGAGAAGGGCAAGCTCTCAACACTGGCAATTGGCGAGAGCTGAGGGCTATACCGTCTGATGGCGTTGTTTCTGAACAACGTGGTAGGTTCGTAGAAGTCACCCATGGTGATAAGTTATGGAATGGCTGAAAATTGGTTGTTCTTATAAAGCAGTGATTTAGTAGGGAATGTTGATGTAAGTGACAAGCAATAGCAAGAAAAGTGACTTTTAGGGGAGCAAGGCATTTGCGGCGAATGTTACTTATATACGAAGACCAGAGAAGGGTGGCTGAAATCCCTTGCAGCTGCCCTCACAACCATGACAACCGTCTGGAGCTGGCGAACCTTCCTTTTCCATCCCTGCTTGGTCTTTACTGCAAGCGACTCATGCAACGCTGGTGGAACCGTCCTAATCGGGACATAGTCACGTGACTCATTGATGATTTTTTGCACCTTTTAGCGCAACGCTGGTGCGCAGTTAGGTGAACGTGCGCGACCTTTCTCGCCCAAAACGTAATTAGGAGAGTCAAATTGTCAAGATTGGATGACATTTATTGTTAATTATCTTAATTATACAGTATTTTCTGCGGTATGACAAAATAAGATCTTCCTCGCTGAAAACAACCTACTCTGTCTAACTAATGCGAGATACCACCTGATTATTTTGCGGCAACGCCTGGGCAACGGAATAATATCGAAGGGGGAGCCCAACCAGGAAGCAGTATTGAAGAATAATTGAACTCCCTATTCAATCGAGTCCTTCCTTTCAGATCCCTTCAAAGAAATCTTTCTTCCAAAAAAATGCTCTCTTCAGGCTTCCAGAAATCTTTTCTTTGAAAGCTTTTGACCCAAAAAGTCTCAAAAAGACTTATCTTCTCTTGTAGATACATGGCTTAAGCAACCACTCACCTTCGGGTTTCTCGGCACGCTTTCTCTCCAACTCTTCGCGTTCGGATTCTTGTTCCACAAACTTCTTACGTCTCTCCAACTTCGCATTTCTCTCCGCCAAAATATCTGCAGGTGGCTTGAAAAACTCGAATCTGGTGAACATCTTATTATCGTTGTCGGTTTTCTTGTGGAAAAATCCACAAAGCTTAAGTTTCTCAACAAAATCTGCTCCCACGTCTTCTGGTTTAACGGACTTGGCACCGCTGGCAGATTCCGCGAATCTGGACTTAATTTCCGCGATCCATAACTCACCTCTTGGCGTCAATAATCTGTAAGCTTCTTTGATGAAATCAATAAAGTTCGTTCCCATCAAAGCCAAACAGAAAACCACGACGGTACAGGATCCATCTGGCAATGGCACGTTCTTGATATCGGCAACGGTGATTCTCTCATTATGCTTATTCAAGTCGAAACTGTGAACTTCGATATCTAAAGATCTAGGACCAGCGTTTCTCTTTTGTTTCACCTTTTTGGCGGTCTTGTTATATTGTTGCACCATCTTATTGACATCCAAAGCCAACTGAGCCTCACCACATCCCATATCGGCGATCACAATTTTCTTATTAGGTAAACCTGGCAAACCACCGGGGGCATTAACGGCTTTGGTGGTGGCTCTGGTCTTGATTTGGTCCACAAACACATCAACAGGGTTCTCAGGCCATGACTGCACTTGAGATCTGAATCCCGAGTGATACTCGTCGAAAAGCTCCGGCTGCTCTTGTAATAAGCTCAAGGCTTCTTCCGAGGTTGTGGTGTAAAGCTGTTCATTGATCCATCTGAATCTTGAGCCAGATAACTTGGCCATCATCTTTTTCTGTAATGGGGTAAGGTTGGCAGTTGGGGCTGGCGCCACAGCGTCGACTTTTCTCTTCTTTTCAGGCACTTGTTCATCGGATTTCTTGGAGTTTTGCTTCTTTTCGGCTTTGCCAGCTTTCTTAGGCTTCACTTCATCCTTTGGCTCCTCAGTAGGTTCCGGTTGGTTATCTTCCTCATCGCTTTCGGCATCTCTGCTTCTCTTTTGCTTCAAGGCTTCAACTTCGTTCTTGAAAGCTTTGTCCAATTTCTTCTCCTTCTTGGACTTCTTCTTGCCGCCCAAGGCAACCTTTTCGTTCTTCAAGTCCCAGCCTTCTACCTGAAATAATGCCATCTTGTAAGTGATGTCTGCGATTTCTCACTGAAAAAAGTTGAGATGAGGATGAGACTGATGGTAATGAGTGGGGAAACAAAAAAGGACATTATAAATAAGCAAAAAGACGTGGGAATATAATTGGCTCTATAAAATTCGTATAATTATAAAACCATCTTAATCTCTATTTACCTACATTCCGTTTTCAAGTCTTCTTCTACAAGTTTTCCAACAATTTTGTCTTATCTCTATACTTCTTCCCATCGCTGAGGCTCACGCGTTTAAACCAAAACAGTGATCTCCATACAAATAATCGTGCAACACAACATAAAAAGAACCCTTAAACAGAACCATTAAAAACAAACCAAGGCATGTGCCACCTTTAGCATCCACCAATACAAAACACTCCCACATACCCTTCCTCCATGATCGACTTGGCGCCAGGAGAAAGTCATATCGTGGTACGACATGGCTCGACTGAATACTATCATCCGGCGCTATTTCACATATCAACCACTTTTAACGAAGTTGTACCGCTATTTATCTGTGATATCGTCCAAAGCAGAGACATAAATGCCATCTACGGTCCTTCCTTTCGTCCTGACTTCTTGTTGGTGCAGAATCATCCTATTCGAAGTGCTCGAGTGTTTGGGCGCGTAGTCTCCTCATGGGAAGTGACTCTTCCTCGGGCGGCAGAACGGACCTTCATGTTAGCAATAGACGATTGCTCCGGTAGATACCTGAAAATCGTGGCCAAAGTAGGTGCTGGTCTCATGACCAGCGCTCGAATTCTATTTGAAGAGATTGAAAATACTCTAGTTCAAGTGGTGGGGACAATTACATACTATCGGGGTCAGCGGGAGATCCTTGCTGGTTCGATAGAAAACCCGATACAAGGGGTCCGTGTCGAGCCTTTAGATGTCGAAGTCCGACTCTGGAAAGAACGGCTACAATATAGAGAGGATGTTCTAAAACACCCTTGGGTCGTCGTACACGGTCCTGTGCCGACCCCTGCAAACATCGTTACCCGTTTGAGTTATCGAGACCAACAAAAAAAGGAGGCGAAGGAAAATTTACAGTTCAACACGTTTGAAGTACCTCTGTTGATCAGAGATGATAGCGTTGTGATACACCGAAATAGAAACGAGCCCAGAATCAGACTCCCTGCGCAAGCAGACGAAGGCATAGAAATTATAGAGATCAAAGAGAGCCCACAACGGATGGAACACGAAAATATTGAAATTATACAGATCAAAGAACAGGCGGAAGACGAAAACATCGAAATCATACAGATCAAAGAAAGGCCAATACAGGTGGTGACCCAATTTCAAATCTCAATAGAGTTGATCAAGTGGCTAATCAGAAACAACTTCAAGGTGGTCAAGCTTAGCTACCTCTTCAATGACTTCCACATCATGAATTTACTCGAAGCACTAGCCCAATCGTGCCAAGCCCTCTCTGATATCGGATCGAACGACCCTATTTACACCAAACCGATCCAACAACAGAAAGAAATGTATTTCCACAGAATCAGACATGTCTTGACAGCCGCTGGCCTAATATCGGTGACCAAAAGCCAAATGGTTCGATCGGATAATCTCCGTGCTCTCTACACTCATCTAATGCAATGCTGCGAGGTTATCAAAAGTAGCATGGTTCGGCAAAGTGAAACTAAAATCTTGGATGTCTCCAACTATGTTGCAACCATGCACAACAAGGGGATTGTTTCAGAGGAGATAGATCTCAAATTCATCAATGCGATCATTGATTATATTACGACCGACGTCTTCAAAGAGAAGAGACACTGGAAATATAACCTCAAACTCACGCAATGGAGCTATGTGCCATAAAGAGATAAGCTTAAATTAACTGAGACCCAAAATTGGAGATAACCTCAAACTAAAAGAGACATGATTTCACATAAGCTCAAACTAACAGAGAAATAATATCATATTAGCTCAAACTAATGGAGACGTGCCATAGTTCAAGAAGGAGCTTTGTGGAGCTATTTGCTAATCAGATACCCTCAAACAGAGTGCCATAATCGGTAGTGTCGCAGGACAATTCGCAGCCCGGAGAAAGCCGAGCCTTCAGATAAAGCGCGCGATAACCAGCGAAAGATTATCTGCGACTATCTACTCCACCCCAAGTATGTCTGTTGATCCAATCACTTGTCACATCTTGGACACCTTCAGGGGAAAACCAGCCGATGGGGTCACCTGTCAAATTCATCACATTGCCCCATTGATCGATAATCCCGACGATGAAACTGCCTATGAGTTGGGAGAAAGTAAGCCCTTTGCCATGAACAAAACAGATAAGGATGGCCGGATCAAAAAATGGGTGCTCGATCCTAAGCTTACGACACAAGAAAAGAGTCAATTGGGTGTTACTGGAAACGGAAGCGATGCTCAGTGGAGCGATTTAAAGCCAGGTATCTATAAAGTGAAGTTTCTTACTGGTAAGTACTTCCACACCACCGGCTCTGGCGATCCCACCTCATTAGCCACCAGAACCTTCTTTCCGTTTGTAGATATCACTTTCCAAGTCAAGAACCCACCAGATGCACACTACCATATTCCTTTGTTGTTGTCTAACCATAGTTATACCACATACAGAGGAAGCTGATCATATTAGGGTACAACAATATAGTATATTAGGATACAATACATCGGTAGTTTGAAATGAAATTCAGTAGGATCAGGCAACTACTCCAAAATTCAGGAACATGCAAGGCTTCTCCAGTCAAAAGAATTTTCGTTACTTTTATGTTTGAAATGCTGAAGCTGTTACCAGTAATAGTATTCCCCACATTTATCTACCTGTAAATGCTCACTCTACTACCAGTACCAAGCATTCTATTTCTCCATTTTCAAGTACTACTAGTTACTTTGCCTACAAAATTATTTTTTATCTAAATGTCATTGACTAATAAAAGAAATGGGTGTTGTTCTGAGAGTTTTCGTGCACCAACATCTCGTTGCACTTGTAATCGTTCAATTCCTTCTTGATGTTGTTGATCTCGAAGGACTCCGTCAAAGTATACTGAGTCACTGCCTTGTTGTAACGCTTGTACATATCCGGAGCAAAAGTCTCGTTGATAGAGATCTTGTGGGAAAAGAGCACTTTCTTGGAGCTGGGCTTGATATCGATTGAACGCTTAAGAATTGAAGATGAAGGTGTAAGTACTCCTGTGGATCTCTTGATGTCCTCAAGGTCCTCAAAGTTCTTGTGTTCAATTTCAACATACTTGTAGTCTTTGAACTGCTTGATGTATCTCAAATGTCCAGGAAGGTTTCTCCTCTGGAATTCAGTGAGGTTGTTGAAAAGGTAGCTCAATTGATCACTGGTGACCACTATAGGGCCATCCTCTGGTAATTGAGGTATCGAATGTGGCAAAGGAGTGGTATAAAGTGGCTCCTCTGTGTTACTCATCTCGCTATCTTCAATACTGGACCAATTGAATTCACTTTGCAAGGCCCTGATATTATCATCAATGTAAAATTCATCAGATATCGGATTTTCTTGCTTGACAAAAACAGGTGTGAAGTCACCGGAAGCCATGATTTCCTCGTCGTTGAGCTCGTCCCTAAGCTGCTGATCTTTGATTTGATCACTGGTCAATTCGTCATCCTTCAAAAATGGATCTTTCACCGAGGAGCGATTATTGAGAAGGTTGGGAGTTGGGAGAGCCGACACGGTTTCTTCTTGTTCAGTTTCCGTGAGCTTTTCATCAAAGGTTAACATGACATCTTCAAACATACTTTCTTCGGGTTCAATACTTGGTAATTCAGTCAAGACAGGTTCCATAAAGACAGAGTCTGATCTTGGAGTAAGTCTCAATGATTCTGAGGTTAATTCAGGATCTGAAATCGTCATTTTCTTGGTATTCAGTTTAGAGGCCATTCTAGATGATCTCAAGTTACCAAATGAAAATGCACGCTTATACTTACTTGATTGCGTAGAATATTGAGATTTCAAGTCTTGATTGGATTCCTTAATTGACCCATTGATTGAAATGTAAGAAACCGATTTAAATGACTTTGTATCCAAAATATTACTGGTGTTTGCGGTACGGTTCTCGAAATCAGTATCGTAATCAGAATCTCGAGTAGTATCGGGACCACGAGGCGACATGTTTGGTGATTTGGAAGAGAACATTTTCTTGAAAAATGACTTCAAAGTTGACTTGGGAGGTTTTTGCGGAGACAAGTTCGACATTGATTTCGATTTTGTTTTGGACTTAAGTGCCTTCTGGGGTGAATCCAATTTTGGCTCTGAAGCGGATCCAGCCGAGTTTGAGCCAACCGCTAAGCTTGAGCTTCTGTTGGTTTTGACATCGTCCTTCGAACCCAAGACATCAAGCATTGAGTGGGGATGGTGTGGAGAAGCGACAGAAGTCTTGGATCCCTCATGTATCGAGTATAAATGTAAAGATGATTGTGCAGATAAATTATCGTGATCTTTAAACGCAGTGGGTGGTCTGAAGTCATCGTGAGCGCTAAATTGGAATGCAGTTGGAGTAGATGTTGGGAGTGGTGAAGTGGGGCTTCTTGCAACAGCTTTTTGGACCGGAGATGAGGCAAATTGCGATCTTAAGAAAGGACTAGTGGCAATGTGTGTTGGGGAAGAGGTTGCTTCCTTGAGTGGGGATCTGGGAGACTCCAATTCATTATTGATGATAGAGTTGAACGAACTGATCGAGGAAGATGTTCTGTCATGCTTTCTAATTTTCTGATCGTTGATCACCTCCAAATCGCCTCTGGGTGGAACTTCTGGTTGATCATCTTCAAGAAACTTTTCAAACTTATCATCCGGTTGGAAATCGAAGAACTTGCTATTTCTAGGAGTGGTAGGATCATTTACACTGGTTTCGGCATCATGGAATGAGTTTTCGTTGGATTGCTCTTTGGTAGATGGAACAGAATCACTTTCCAGAAGGTCTTGTTCGTCCATTGTGTTCATTTGACGATCGTAGGAATCATCCGCAATCGTTGGATCGGGCAAGGAGCTTTCTGTTCTTTCATGCTTTCTGAATGTATCGTCAAGATCAGCGTCGAGATTTTGATCAGATTGAGCTTCTTCAACAGCTTTTTGGTTTACTTCTTCCTTTTCAGTTGTGATTTCTGGTGTGTCTTCTTTCACAGAAATGGTTGGTTCAGGAATAGTCTCGATGATAGGAAGAATTGGTTCCTTATCGACCGTAGGCGAGGTAATTGGTGTGGAATAAACCAAATTATCTTCGCTTTCCGTAGTAGTGTTGATTACGAGACCCGTTGGGATCACCTTTTGAGAGGTGTACCCTGGTTCCGGGTGATGCATTTTATATTCGGTACCATTGGTGGTTGTTTTAGAAAGGTTCTCTTCACTCACTTCATTCAATGTACTCAAGTTTCCGTCGTCTTCCCCATCATCGGTAATTCTGGGTGATTGTTCCGGAGATTCCGGAGATGGCTTATCCTGAGTCTTCTTTCTGGTAGGCAGGTTATCATCTATTATTTCACCGATACTGTTCAAGCCGCTAGCGCCAGGGCTTTCGAAGTGTTTTCTGATATCTTTGATATCTTTGAACGTGAGGTTTTTCTCGGGGGTTGTTGGATTGCTATTGGTGGTCGAACCCTGGCTTATGATCTTGGTCACTTTAGCATCGTCAATCGAAGTGGTAGGCGTGTTTGACATTGATCTGTTCAAATTGCCATTGGAAGTCACACTGGATGGATCAGTGGTGGTTACCGACACTGAAGTGGTGCTGCTGGTGGAGTACGAAGACGAGTTGGAAGAGTGGGATGCTGCGGAAAAGTGCGAATCAGCCGATTCTGTCTGGGTCAAGATTTGGTCGTCGTTTCTTGTATCTGAACTGATCGATGGAGATGCGGTCTCGGAAGTGGCATAGTCGGTGAATGAACTTAAAGACGCGTTTGCGTCAGAAGCCTTCAAAATGTTGGTCGACTGGAGTTTTTGTAGCTGCACAGGGTTCTGTCCATGATTGCTGTATCTGGCACTAACGGGACTGCTGTTGTGATGATGAGAAGAGGTCAAACTGTTCTGGCGAGAGCCGGTGTTGAAGGGAGACGAAACGTTTGAAAGCATCGAATTCGATCTTGAATCGGAAGTGTTGATCGAAATGTTGGTGGGAGTATCCAACTTATTGGTTCTGATGTTCTTGGCCAAGTTCTGCTTGTTCAATTGCTTGATATTGTTGTAGGAGTTCGACTTTTGCAATCCGGTGGCCGGGTTGATTGCGTTGGGTGCTGAATTGGGCAATGCATGCAATGACAGAAGTGAATGGTTCCTTGGAATCACCGAGTCCTGGGAGCCGGCATTGGAGCTGGAGGTGTGCGGATATGAGGAGGGAGGCAAGGTGGAGGATGACGACGGAGCGGCTTCTTGGAGCTGTTGTTGGATATGCGACTGCTGTGCCGAGGATTGAGTGTTCATAGAGTTTGTTCTCGAGTTGGACTGGTTGGAGTTGCTCACCTTGGAGGGCCTATTCCGTTTTGAGGGCGCCAGTCTGGGACGGAAGATTTCGCCGTTTGGGAAGTAGTAGGTGCCACCGTTGGTCTTGTGGAAGCCATCGGTGCTGGGCAACACCGGCGAAGAGTTGGGCTGGACGTTGTTGGGGACCTTTTTGATCGACTTTTTCTTGAACTTGGTATCAAGAGCAAGTAAGTTATCGGTGGAAAGACTCCGTGCAGACGACGAAGCACCAAGCGTGGAGGGTGTAGCGCTGGCGGTAGTGTTGAGCGTCGATAGCGAGGTGACCGAGTTCTTCCTCGACATCGCTGGATGAGCGGGGGCCTTATCAGACATTGACACGAGCGAAGGAAGGAGGAAAGCCTCTAATTGAAGGAAAGCCTCTGTGTTAAAGGACTAAGTCGGGAGGAGAGCCTCTGGTTAAGCACAACCTCGGAAGGAGTCTGGCACGATGGACGACAGTGAGACGGGACGGTTAGAAGGGAAGGCCGTGGTCAGCACACCACGAAGTAAAAACCAACTGGTCTGTCACAGATATTTCACGGAGCCAGCGACTTGATACACTGGCAAACGAGCGTGTTTCGAACGGATATGTACGGGCTGGAAACGAGCACCGGAACAAGTGATGGTGCCTGGGGGAACACGCGATGACGGGCGAGGGTAATGGTATTGTTAACGTGTTGTGGTTGCAGCTAGCTGGGCCCAGGGGTGTAGAGGGAGAAGATGTAAGCGAGACGTGGGTGTTGGAGGGGAATGTTTTAATATTTTGTTCTGTTGTGAGACATATTACTAGGGCGCAGCTACGGAGTATATGAAGGTCCTACGGCTAGCCAGTGCGGTCCAGCGTGAACGAAATAGTATAATTAAGACTAAGTGCGGCGGAACGGCGGGGCGGCAGACTTACCGGACGGGATTACACGTAGGTAGGCGCCATGGGCGTGGCCAAACTTCAGGAACGAAGCCCCTAGTGCATTTTGCCCCGTCCTGGCAGTCACCGGGGGTACCTGGCGAGGAGGACCCTCGGCAAAAAGTTCCAGAACTGCGGTGAAGTCGTCGGTTTGGGCAACGGTGGTAGACCAGAGAACAAGCGGATGTCTCGACGCGTCTCAGGAAGCATACCAGCTGCGGTGGAGCCAACGTCACTGTCGCTAGCGGCGCCCAGGTTGGCTACGTCTCTCGTGTAGTTGGGAGCACCACCGAGATCGTTTTTCCGGTAATATCCGGTCCCCACTGGGAACGCGGCCAGGGGTGAGGCGCTAGGGTACGTGGCGAAAGTTGGCAAACCTGGCGTTCGAGGCGGGTACTCCTTACTACATTCTTAGGCGGGATCCGCGTGGCTTTTTGGTTGTATTTTTAGCTTTAATGCTTGTGCTACTCCTGAAATGTGCTAGTTTGGTTCAATTGCTACCGGTTTGGGATTGCGCTCGATCCATCTAAATTTAAGCCGACATGCAAGGGCGCCGTGTGCAGGACGGTGGCCCCACGCCAACGCGATTCGTTTCGTTGCACGCGCAACCATTTTGATCATTTGTGTAATGGGTGCGAAATTTGTGTCTGCGACCATACCATGAGGGCCCTATTGATCATAGCCTGTTTGATGGTGGCGACTGACGCCACATACCAGAGAAACAGTCCCGCGAGATACGTGCCGGGCCATCGGATCGCTGGTAGTTCCTTGGTGAGGTCACGGTTTGTATCCAAGTCTGCCCAACAGAAAAGCGAGAGCGACTCTAATGAGCCCGAATCTGTGGTTGCAATTGCCCAAGAATCGCCGGCCCGCTTGGCACTTCAAATGGACCGGAATCCAACAGTTCCAGTTGTCGCCAGCTTGCTGTCGTCGTCGCTGGAACCGGAACCAGAACCTCTGGCTCCTATTCCTGGTGCCACGGTACGGATGCTTTCGTCGATTGCGTGGGTCAAAGAGTTTTTTGCATTCAAAGCAAAGCAATCAAAATGGGAAGCCCCAATTCCAACGTCTACGGCTCGACAGTCTTCGCCTCTAGGCTCCAATATCAAAACCTATGAGCGCCTCCAGTCCGATCCTTCCCAGTTGCAAGATTGGACTCGGTATATCGTCGAACAAAGCAAGCTCGATTCCGATGAAACCCCCAATACCCCTCCAGCAAAGTCCAGGTTCGATGTTCTGGAGTTCATCAACTACCTTACCCAAGAACAAGGATTCCACGAGGAAGACTTGCAATTCTTGATTTCAGCCAATTTGGACCACGGTTACGAAGAAATCGAGCGGGAACTCTCTAAAATAAAGCAACGCCAGAAGAATGGCAACAAGATAATCGACATTGGCGGAGAAGATACCAGCAATGCCATTTCACGTGGGGCTAGTCTTGACACATTACTTTTGCTCCTCTTTGGGCTCGGACTCGCTTCTTACCCCGTAATTTTCTAAAATCTCGATATTGGTAGAACCCAACCGCCACAAAAGAAGCATCCATGCTGACTGATATGGACTGAACCGTAAGCCAACCTCCTTGACATACTCATCGTGAAGCGGAACCCAATCACGCTTCGAGTCTTTCTTTTCAAATTTCGATTTCTTTTTAAGTAGTGCCCTCCGCTCCTCGCTAGAATGTATTTGTTCCTTTATTTCCTCCAATAATTTGGGTCGTTTGCCTAGGTACCTAGCAACGCCTCTGGCAACACCCAAATCGTCGTAAGTAAATACATCGAGCTCACGAAGCGTGAATAAGGCGAACATTTTGGCTGACCACATGCCAATACCCTTTAATTTGACCAACTCCTCAAGGATCTCGTCCAACAGGTGACTCTCGTAGAATTCCTTCTTATTGAGATTAGATTGGGGATCGGCGAAAACCTCGCTGATATGGATGGTATACCCGAGTTTTTGGCTGGAGAATCCAGCCGACTTCAATTGATCAATCGTGAGCAGCAACGCATTTTGAGGGCTGATTTTTTTGTCCCCGAAAAGGGCCCTGAATTTCTGTTCTACGGCTTTGGCGGAATTGCCACTGACTTGTTGTGCCAAGACGCCCGAGATCAAAGAGTACCAATACGATATGATGAGATCCTCGTCATCGAGCAGTTTGACGGCATTTTTCTCGAAACTCGCAAAGTTACGATGAATCGCCACTCGATACAAAGAAGGGTCCGTGGCAATGATATGCTTGATCCCTTCGACGAACTCGGTGCTGTGATACTCCACGAAGCTCTGGGGTAGACTGTAGTCTTCAGGGACCTCGATATGGTCGAGAACATCCTCGATATAAGGCCTAGGCCCCGCTTTCTTCTTAGACTTTGTTGCAGCGGGTTTACGGATTTTGGCAGCACTTTCGCTGGATTCGATCTTGATGGTTTCAAGAGCAACGCCACCGGCTTTGGCCCGTGTTCTGGCAACCATGCTAGCTAGGAATAGTGGTTTGTACAAGCGTAGCCCCAAGGTATAGGTGCTCGAAAACGTGATGGAAATTACGTCAAGAATCCGGGGTTGCCCCTGCTTTAAATGATGCGAAAACCCTGGGTGCGAAGGCGAAACCCCTGGATGGAAGGGAGAATTGCTGAGTGACTCAATTAGTCCTCATAACCGAAAAATAAGGGACTTCATGAAGGTATCTGAAAAAGGTGGATTATTAAGGGGATCAACTAAGTATGAGTGTGTTAGAGATGGACTTCTTACTTTTTAAATTGAACGTGTCTCTCATTATAGGGTTTGGATAATTTGTGCGCTATGATCCCATAAAGCTTGACAGAAGGCAGAATAAAATAAAATTAATAAAAATGCTATAATTGAAACTATAATTGAAGTCATCATATTTCAGAGATCAATCCGACTTCTCTGATCTAAAATCAAATACTTCCCTATCGTTTCTTATCAAATTAAGCCCTCCAGTTGACTAACGCGGTCACGTGATGCGTCTCCATATCAGCTATTCCAAGACCCCATCCTTGCAGCTAACCGACCTCCCAACATGCCCCAGGCCAAACCGTTCGACGGACTACGGTTCTGCTGCACAGGCATCCTCTCCCACATCCGCGAGGAATTGGCCGAGAAAATAGACGCGCTTGGCGGCACCCATTACAGTGATTTGATGAGCGATGTCAACTACTTGATCGTAGGGGAAAGAGCCACTGCTAAATACAATTTTTGCATCAAGAAGCGTCACGACATCAAGTTCGCCGTTGCTGACACTATCAACAGCATCTACGATCGTTGGCTCAGAGGAGAGGATGAAAATTCAGCAAAACTAGACATAGATACCCAATTGATGCCTGTGTTCGATAATACCAATATCTGTTTCTCCAGAATCGAGTTCAACACAGGCGAGCTCAGGCATCTCTTCAGAAAGGACTCCTTTCGCTACAGAGCGTTGAAAAAAATGAGTTTGAACGTGGAAGACTTTCTTACTACCAAGAACCTCATTGCAGTCATCAATAAGAACGGCGGAAAATGCACCGAATCGTTGACTTTGGCCAATACTTGTGTGGTAACCACTGCAAAGGAAGGAAGGCGATACAACAAAGCGATCGAATGGAAGAAACCGGTGGTGCATCCCATATGGGTATTCGATTCCGTGGTGCGAGGAGGACTCCTCAACCGTGATGATTATAGCATAGGAGAGGAATACGATGGCTGCGACGTGTGGAATGAAGTTATCGATGGAAGAACCAAACCAGTGGTCGAGGAACCAAAAATCAAGCTCCAGAAAAATACAGAAATATGGAAATCAATCATGGATAATAAACCTAAACTGAAGAAAGTGGTACAGAATTCAGTATGGGATGAAGAACAAGAAGAGGAAGAGCGCGAGCCAGAGGTTCGGGAACTGTATGTTAATGAGAAAGAAAATGTGGCTCCAGTTGAAAATGGTAGCCAATTATTTCTGGACCATACATTTCTATTGATGGGGTTCAACTCCCAAGAAGCATCATTATTGACTAAAGTCATCATTACCAACGGAGGGAAAGTTACCAGCGATACCAGCGACCTAGCTATAACACATGTAATGCTTCCTGCATCCCGAGGAGTACAGTCGTTTCTGATGCTACGGATCCTCTCGCCATCTACCAAGGCCAAAATCACCAGCGGAGAAATCTTGGCAGTAACGGAGTGGTTTATCGAAAGGTCGATGTTCTACAACCGTGCAGAAATAGACCGCTGGGGCCAGCCAATGAAGGGAATGGTACCTTCGTCACGAAAATTCAAAATTTGCATAACGGGTTTCACCGGTATCGAACTATTGCATGTTGAAAAATTGATAAATTACTTGAACTTTGAGTTCTGCGAGTCGCTAACTTCCAAGAGAGACCTCTTGGTGGTGAACGTCAATTTATTCAAGTCGAGTTTGTCTCAAAATTCACCGAAACTCTTCCAATACAAATACAACGACATCATCGACTGTCCTACATATCAGCAAGGCGGAGCCCTGGTTGCGGTTCTCTCTTCCAAGAATAAGATCAATGCGGCGAAGAAGTGGCAGATCCCAGTGGTATCGGTGGCTTACTTGTGGGAGATCATGGAACTTTCCGCAGGTAGACCCAAACAGGTGATGCCTAATATAGTGGACCTTACGTGGTGTTTATTTGCACCCAAAAATATCGCGCGGCCCAAGTCGCTCATGGAACACTTGAAAAACAGCAAAGATCAGGATGAGAGTATGCAAAATAATAGTGCTACCGATGAGCCATCTGAGTCCAAAGACTCCGAATCCGCCAAACGCTCCGAAGACAGCGATAGTCTCCGGTTACCCTCGCCCAGAAAAGCTGCGAAAAGACAAAAGTTGGGACGTTTGGCAGGCTCGAGACTGTCGCTGTCCTTAACCGACAAGCTCCAACTGGCACAAGTAGACGAAGAGGATGCGGACGGGCAAGGAGAGGAGCGGATGAATTTCGACGTCACCAACGATGATGATGATATGATGACCCAAGTCGGTTACCATAACATGGAATCGGCGCGGAACGACCAGGAGTTGCTAAAGAAACTTGGAGACGACGGGTTGCGGGAGCAACCTGTCAGACGAAGCCGGGACGTCAGAAAACCGGCGAAGTATAGTAAATAAGCATTATGATAGAATGTTACGAGCGTTAAGACATCAATTGTAATAGCAATGAACGGATTGGGGATTAGTTGGTGGTTAGAAAGAGCTATACTAGAGTGGATAGGAAGCATAACTACAACGGTCCAGGGCTGGTGCCCTTGTACACGGGTGCTAGTCACGTGCTCCGTGACTGGCTTCGCATAATTGCCGCCGTCAACCGCCCGAAAAAATTTTCAGCGCCCCAGGCGGCGCGCCGACGGATTCCCTACGCTACATAAAAGTCGATTGACTGCCCTTCTTCTTTTCTTCTTCTTTTTCATACAACTAATCAATCAAAATGGGTAAGGAAAAAACTCACGTCAACGTCGTTGTTATCGGTCACGTCGATTCCGGTAAGTCTACCACCACTGGTCACTTGATTTACAAGTGTGGTGGTATTGACAAGAGAACTATCGAAAAGTTCGAAAAGGAAGCCGCTGAATTGGGTAAGGGTTCTTTCAAGTACGCTTGGGTTTTGGACAAACTTAAGGCTGAAAGAGAAAGAGGTATCACCATCGATATCGCTTTGTGGAAGTTCGAAACTCCAAAGTTCCACGTCACCGTCATTGATGCTCCAGGTCACAGAGATTTCATCAAGAACATGATTACTGGTACTTCTCAAGCTGAC
>JAJMGD010000040.1:0-19167 GCA_030568515.1 Suhomyces guaymorum
CTGATGTACGAAAACGGACAAATATCACATCAGTGAAGTTAACTGGTTGAGATATATGAAGTACTTGGTGTCTCTTTTTTTTTTTTTTTTTTTTTTTTTTTGATTTATCTTTCAATACTCTCAATTTCTTCGCAAGACAACACATTATAGAGGTGAAATGTGTTCGAGGTTGGGGGCCCTCATAGAAGTTCTAATTGTCTTGTGAAGATTCAATTATGGCTTGAGAGTTGTGTCGACAGTGATTGGAATTATATTTTTTGCCTTGACGATGAAACAATAATTATCCAGCAATCCAAGGGTTTTTGATAATTCCTCTTGAATTATGACAAGCACTGTATAATTCTGTTAGAGTTTCTAGTAGTAGCAGCAGCTTCAGTTGGTAGATTTAGACAAAGTATGATTGGTGAAAACTTGCAAAGTACCATAAGCAAAGAGAAGCTGTTAATTTAGAACCCCGGTAATTCATATAGATCGTCATCCTTCCTCCCCAATTCCTTTCCGTATAGTGCTCGGTGTAGGTATGGATCTGGAAGACTCTCTATGGTAGAATTAGCATGAAGCTAGTTGTTGTTGCCCCCATTAATTTTTATTCTGAGGGTAACGAGCGAGGATATTCATCTCGCGAGAGTGAAGAAATTCCTCACCTTCTTCCTCAAGCCTTTTGCCTTGCGTTTGAAGGACCATTGAAGGACTTTTGAAGAGGAATGATTGATGGACTTCATCTTCAAAAGATCGTCAAGTTCATCTCTAATGGAAGCGACAGTTTCAGGTGAAAGTTCACCAGTGTCAACCTCCTCTAATTCAAGGATGGGTAGGTGATCAAGGGTTTGCTCAGATTGTCCCAAGATATCCTTGGAGATGGGGTAAGTATGTCCCTCTTCTTCAGTTGAGGTTTCAACTTGAGAAATTTGGTGAATTGAGGGTGAAACCGATCCAGTTGGACTTAATATGTTGCCAACTAAATGGTCTGGTTGCTCTTGAGAGTCAACATCAACCACCAATATTTTGGATGGTTCATCAGTGCTTGCAGCAAAAATAGATTGCAACTCGGCCTGGATCTCAGAGCTCAAGTAACTATTGTTAGAATTATTGCTGTTGTATTCCAAGACTGAAATGTCTTCAAAGAATGGTAACTCAGACAAAAGCTCGAAATTTTCTTGTGAGCCGATGTCTGAGAGACCCAAGACAGATTCAAGTGTTTCAGGAGCGTTTGGCTCCTCAGTCTCAGTTGATTGGAGAACTGGAGCTTTTTGCTCGAAACTAAGAAAGCTTCCTTCAAGTCCCAAAGACTTGATGGAGCAAATAGAACTCATGCCCGAGAGGCTATAAGTTGCAAATTCAAACTCACCATCTCTAAGGAGGGAATAGTAGTTGAAAAAGATGTCTCCAGGAAGAGAGGAGCCATCTTTGAGGCTTTCGACGACTGAGCAAGCGTCGCGCATTGTTTCCTCAAGAAGTTCAATGAGGGAGGGCACATGCGAAGCCGATCCAGGAAGGACCCTGATGGAAGAGTTGATAGTAAGATCTTCCGGTCCAAAATTGTTTTCTCCTGGATAAATTGGTCCAATGCTTTGATGATAAGCACTGGCCGTCAAAGGGCTCAAACATTGACCGGTTCTAGAGTAGTCCGCGACCTTAAGCTGTTGTAAAGCCCTCTTGGTTTTGCGCTTGTTGCGCCATGAGAAAGGGCGTTGGTGAGGATCAAGGTGTAAGTGCTTCTTGATCCACTTCATGCATCTCTTTCTCTTGCCTTCCTTCTCGATCTCTCTCTTGTTGATCATTTCAGTGAGAAGTCTTGAGAGTTCAGCCAAGAAGAAGTCCTGGTCGACGGCTTTTTCGTCGCCATAAACCTCGTTTAAGGTCAAGGGAACTTCAGGAGAGGCAATTGGAAGTTGGGAAGAGACAATTTGAGTTGGAACAGACTCATTTTCGTCGAGTTTTCCTGTTTGTGGCAACTCCTCCAAAAGCTCGTTGATAGGAGTGGAGGTGACCATTTCACAGGGAGAAAAGACCTGGGAGTCTTGGGGTGAGTTGATGTTACTTTCTGCTTTCGACATTGTAAGTTAAGCTTCAATAACTGTACCTTGTTCGAAAGGAGAGTCGTCTGTGTAGAAATAGGTTTACAGATAAGATTGCAAATTTAAGTGCGAGCGCAGGGTACAGAGAGAATTTCGCAGCCACTCTCTGGGCCACTCTTAGAGGTAGGAAAAATGTCCAGAAAAAACGAATTGGAAAAAGAAGTTTGCTACAAAATTGCAGAGGATCATTATGAGAATATCCTCGAGTCGGGGGCTGGTCTTGAAACAGCAAAGACTTGTTAGTCAACGTCAACTTACAGAGATATGTCTTCCACTATGTGGTGCGATCAAATGCGACATTGCTCCAAGGTATATGTACATGCGAAATGAGACTTTTGAGACTTTTTTCTGATGATTTGACTCTACTTTTACGTCTACTTAATGTCTATGTATTCAACAGGAGTCAGCATTGACAAGTTGCCTTTTGGGCGTCAAATTCTCGAAATCCCAAGCCAAAAGAAGACTTATCCGGTGGAGAAGTCTGAAGAAAACTCTTTTGTGTTGTATTTATAAGAATTCCTGTTCAGAGTCCTATGTAATCCCAATCTACAGGTTTACTCATTCTGCCTTGTCTTAGCGTATTTATACCCTGAAATCATCCGCATTTTTGTCAAAAAAATCAACTTCAAAATTGATGAGAAGTCGCGCGATTCCCACTTTTTTCGCAGCCAATCCATTTGGCTGCAACACTTAGCGTAAGGCAGCAATGCATGTAACGGCTAATAGTCGGTGCAATCTACAGTGTAGATGGAGCTTTCTCCAACAAAGATACCTTCTAGTATAATATATACCGATTATAGTTCGTTAATTTGGATGCTAAAAACTCTTTTAAATATCGCACTCGTAGATGATCAATCACTCTCAACTTGCCCTTTTCGCACCAGTGTATTTGTGCACAAGAGCTTCGCTTCGCACGTTTGTAAACTCTCCCATCCACTAAACTATTCTTTAGTAATAACCAGAGCAAATTCAAGTGAAACGAAACTCAATTCCCATCAACTTACTCGAAAATGCTTATCTCCCTCCTTCCTGTTGTGAAGGCCTTTTGTTCCACCTATCTGGAGTCGCTGTACGCAGCTTCTGTCGAAACCGATTGTGAACCTGATGTGTTCGAGATCGAAAGTATCACCATCGGTGGTGATTTTTCCGATGGTAAAAGTGTCCATTGGGCCATGCCTCTTCATGAGCTTGATGTTCCTATGTCTTTCTGGGAACTGGACTATCCGATGCCCAAAAAGGACTTTAAGCTCAAGTCCTCGCTTCGGTCGAAGGAGCCTCAAAAGTTCCCTGAACCTGAGGCTACTACTTCAACTGCTGCCAATCGTGCCACTGCTTTTTCAACCACTACCGAGTCATCTTCTGCTGTTGCCAAGCGTTCAAGTTTTCTCAAGTTCCGTGTTATCTCCAAGTTGTGGAGAACTCCTCAAACTGTCGAAGAACTGGACTCTGCTAAAGCTTCATCCACCGGCTCATCCCTTGAATCTTCGGTTGCCACCTCAGTTGCTTCCGACCCTGATGCTCGCCCAAAGAAATTCTTCAGCTTATTTGGATCCGGTCGCAAAGCAGTTTCTCAAAACCCTTTGAGTCCTAACCACCTTCCTCTTGGTGAAACAAAAAACTGGGACTCTGTTTTATCTTTCAAACCTGAAGTCGAACCATCAAAATTCACTGATAAACCTACTCAAAAATCTGCCGACATCTACTTTGGTATTTTTGACAAAGAAAACCAAGAAAGTCAATTTGAGGATTCCAAACAAGAACAGCTTCAAACTTTCAAGATCACCGTTGGTGATTTGATGGGGAAACAAAAGGAAAAGAAAATCACGCCAACAAAACGTGTCTCAAATGATTTCGCATGGTCAACATATCTCGATGCTGAAGCTGCTAAGTCTGAAACTGCTAACTTCATCCACATCACTGTTCCTGATGCGGCTGGAAAGAATGTAAGAACAGACTGGAAACACAGAGATGACCAACCCTTCCAATATGAAAACTTTCAATATGCTGGTAAACAAAGATGGTCTGTTGATCACGGGTACCCATATCACACTTGGAAGAAGAAGTTGCTTTGGAAATACCAAACCTTCAAAGCAACAAACAAACTTAAGACCGAAATGGATCATTTTATTGCTGATATGAAGGCTAAAGGTGCCACCGTTGAAGATCTTGAGAACTGGATATCTGATGCTGAGAGCAGAAACTACAAGATGGAATACACCGAGAAGCTTGAGCAATCGAACCAGGAGGTTGAAACTTCAGAGGAAATTAGTCAATCCAAATTACAAGCCATGATCAATCAACAAAATTCAGTCATGAATTTGTTTGGACCAGTACCAAAATTGGACGTTCCATTGAAGGAAAAAATTGACGTTGAGGAGCCACCGAAGGAGATTGAACAAATTTCCATTGACGGTCACTTTATTGTTCGTTCCGGTTTGAAGAAATATAACTTGGCTACTCTCACCGACATAAAGTTCGAACGCTTGTTGAAGAGTCGCTCTCCACGTCAATTAAATAAGCTTCAAAGTACTCTCAGGGACAAGATAGGAGCTTTGAAAGTCAACAATTATGAGAACACACCTTTATACACTATGATGACCAATCGTTTACTGATGTTTGAGGAGCAATGGAAGATTAAATACCAAGGAAGCTTGAAAACGGACATTAAGCAATTCTTTGGAATCATGATGCCATCACCAAAAAACGAAGTCCAGTACGTTGGTAATAGGATAATTTTTCCTTGATGTTTCTCATATGATTGATTATCAATAACTCCAAAATTGACATCATTATTGCTGTTGCTGTTGCTGCTAATGCTGCTGCTAGACTCGTCGGAATCTACTGTGTGATGTCAAACAAAAAGTTTTGGGAACTTTATATTAAGAATCACACAATGATAACCATCCGGCATTGCTTATTCGCTTCGAGGACCACACTTTTTCGCTACTTGCTCTTGATATGCTCACGTGGGGTTTGCATGTTATGGGATTGATAAGTAACGATATGGCCTTGATCGAATTATGAATTTTAATGTTAAAAACAAAACAAAAAAAACCAAAAAACCAAAAAAATATACCACATAAAAAAATAATAAAAAAAAAAACATAAAACATAAAACATAAAACAAAAAAAATCAATAAAAAAACTTATTGAACGCCCCATGCCAAATACTGATGGAGGACCAACGGGGAATGTACGCCAGAGTCTGAGTTGCGGTCCACTAGAGAAGACATGAATAATATGGTCACATTATAAAGGCTTTTTTGCAGAAAGTTCTTATAGTTGAGGCTCTGTTATATCGTGAATTCAAAGTGATACCGTCTCCAGACCGAGAGCGACATATCCTTATTGGACTCTGCGGTATGACACGCATGGGGATAACTCCTGCTCGGTACTGACGGGGTATTACCTAGGAGTGTACGCCAGAGAGCGACATATCCTTAGTGATCTCTGCGGTGCGAGAAGCATGGGGTAACACTTTTAAGTTTCAGCATACCTTTGGCGACTTGTCGTCGAAGTCACTATAGATCAACCAATCTAATCTGTCAAACCAACCAACATAACTTGTCAAACAAACTATTATGATCAAGACTTTCAACAATTCTTGGTTTTCGCATCCAAGAGGAACGGGGGGAAATGCGAAAAGTAATATGATTTGCAGCCATTGTCAATCATAGAATCTTTGAGGTGATTTTCTTGCTGGTGAGTTGCAAGTTCTGATGCTGAGTATATAAAAACTTGCTGCTGGGTTTTCATGCTGCTTTTCAAAACACTCATGCTGTGCTGCTAAATGCTCCAGCTGAGATTGAAGGTATATTAGTTGGATGCTGGTGTTGAATAAACAAGTTCTTTCCGATGTAGGTCCGGGGTGTTGATGCGTGCAGTTTTGATCTGATGCAAAAAAAGGCAAAAGATTGAACAGCTGCGATTGAAGAATCCCAGTAAAGCTTTTTCAGCTTGCTGGTGATCTTTATATTGCAGAGCGTATCTTTCCCTTGGGCGGTTTTTATATAGAAATTTGAACAGTGGTGGGAATTTTGGTGAGTCTCTAACAGGGGACTCCCACGGGAGGAATCTGACGGGGGTACTCCAAGAGGGAGACTCTCACTGGGGAACTCTCACTGGGGGAATCTCAAGGGGGGACTCTCACTGGGGGAATCTCAAGGGGGGACTCTCACTGGGGGACTCTCAAGGGGGTACTCTCAAGGGGTTACTCTCAAGGGGGTACTCTCAACCGGGGACTCTCAAGGGGGACTCTCACTGGGGGACTCTCACGGGGGTACTCTCACGGGGGGACTTCCTTTGGAGGACTCCTCCGGGGGAACTCTTACGGGAGTAAATCACTGGGAGATCTTCACGGGGAAGCCCTAGAGCGGCTCTCTAATAGGAGAGGACCCCCTCAGGAGAGGAGCTCGGTGGGGGAGACTCGAAGGAGGGTCTAGTTGACGTATCCTGGTTCTAGCCCCACTCGTAGGATCCCTGTCGAGAGAGTCTCGTTGGAGCCGGCCCCACTAGGGTATCCTGTTGGGGTAACCACGTTGGGAGGAGTCCTGATGGGAGAGTCTCGTCCAGAGGCCCAACAAGAGCTCTTGCAGGAGTATCGCTGAGGGAGCATTGTTAGGAAATATCGTGGGACATTGCCGGGACCCACGGTGGGGCTCCCTCGAGCAAGTCTCGTAGAATTTTCAGCACCGTGGAGACGTTAACAAGGACGAAATGAGACCCGAAAGCGTTAAGACTCTTACCCACGAATATTGCCTGAGATTTTCCGCTGTAGAGAGCTCATTGCAGAGTCTGGCTCAATACCTTCCGTAAAGGCCAAGGGAGATCGCTATGGCTAGCATTGAATCCGGTGTATCAACAACATAAAATAAAAAAAGACTTCGATGAACCCAACAAGAGAGCTGACAAACCAACGCCAATATCATTAGCGAAGCATTAGAAAACTGAAACAGTCGACTTTGATGGATCAAGTTTGGCTGCAAAGTTTGTTGCGAAAATGTTCTGAAAAAATATGGAGCTGAGTGAGTAATCACTTTCTACTCGATTGGACTTCAAGTCTAAAAAGTCCTCAGGTTCTCTTAAATGTTGATATTTGTTTATTGATTTTTGGCATATATTGAACAAGTCAAAGTAGCCTTCATTCCCCAGTCGTTGGACTTATCGCATAGAATAATCTAGCTTTATTATTTCCTCTCCTACACTCTTTATTAAATGGGTTCATAATAATACATGGCTGGAATAAGTCTATATATACTGGGATCATTGCGTCAAAAGAGTGGGCGTGATTCTCTTCTTTTCCTTTGCTTTGTAGAAATGATCAATGGTGGGCCCATTGGAAGGGGCTTTGATCTCCTTTTCCTTCTCCTTGTCTGCCCCATCATCATTATTAGGAGCCTCCTTGGGATCGACGTCCATATCCACAACTTCGGGGGTGTTGCTCTTCTGGGAAACTGCTGCTGAGGGCTGACGCACTGGCAAAGGTTCAGTATATTCTTGACCAAACAATCCCTTGTCGAACAGAACAATCGAGCAAAAGCCGTCGGTTGAACTTATAATAATCTTCTTACCGTCTAGATCCCATTTCAAGTCTGTGATCGAGGAGTAGTGCAAGTTTCCCACGAATCCAAGAGGCTGGAATGTATCTGTGCCATATACTATCACCGAATCTTGGGTTGCAACTGCAAAAATCATCTTATATGGAAGTGTTGTCACCGGAGCAGTTTTTGCACCATTTGGCTCCACTTTGTATAGTTTGGGACTGAAAGCAATTGCAATTGCTGGCTTGTTGAGTCCTGCTAGTTTGAGAAGGGGCGACGAGGCCAATGTTGATCTGGCATAGACGAAACAAGTATTCACAGCCAGCGCTTCGGCCTTCTTCTCATTGGCATCGGATTCACTCGTTTGTGACTCTTTTTCGCTACCATCAGGCACTATCAGGGATGACTCTTTGTTGTCTTTATTCTGATTCCACATTCCAGCTGGGGTGATCAAGAAATTACCATCGGGCGAAAACGCAAGTCTTCTGAAGAACGACTGCAAGGTTTCGGAGTGGTACATGAACTGGTTGTCGTGTTTGACGAACTTGTGATGGAGTTTGAGCTTGAGCGTTGCTTCTTCCTCTTTAATGCTGTATAAGATCACGGATCTGTCTGCAGATTGCGTGGCAATGAACTGGTTGAGAGGGTCCCAGTATACCCCCTGCACGTAGTGTGAATGGTTTTTCAAGGATTCGACGAGTTTTCCCGTCAACTTGCCCGTTTGTGGGTCCACATCAAGTTGGTATATTCTGATAGTATTGTCCATTGATCCCGTGACAATGTACTTGGAGTCTGGAGACCAACACACATCGTTGATCTCACTGGTGGAAGACCTCAATTGCACCACTACTTCCCAACTTTCCTGAATATCATCGTCGTCTTCTTCACTCTCGAAGTCTTTCACTATCCCGTTAGCAAGTTTCCATACAATAAGGGTGCCGTCATCTCCCGCACTTGCCAACAAGTCTCCTGAAGGATCAAATCGTACGACGTTGACTGCCTGTGTGTGTTTTCTCATTGTGCTGAGGTATTCTATTGAAGCTGATGCGTTTTCGTGGTTCGGATCGGAGTTGACTTTCCACACTCTGATGTTGTTATCACCACCACCGGTGACCAAACGTGGTGACACGGGGTTGGAACTGGGCTGAAAGTCGACCGCATATATCGGCTGGCTATCGTTGTGCCAATGGACTGTTATTGTAGAGGCATTCATGGCTATGTAGAGTAATGGTGATAATAAGTTTTAGATATAGACGCGTCACCACGTGATATACACGTGATAAATTCAAATTGGTCTACTGTTGCACCGTTGACGTTTTCACAGTGATAGTGGAATTGTTGACCAGAAAATGTTTCAATTGCATTCATAGATACAATATTATATCCACTAGTCCTCTTTAATATTCTCTTGAAAGATGAAAAAGGAAAATAAGTCCAACACAAAGATTTATAGGTATAAAATCATGTCAAAATAGTGATAAAAAAGGTTCAAAACCAATACTACATCCCTAATTCTTATTGTATAATAAACTGCAGAATCCACCAAAAACAAAGGTCATTTTCGTAACAGGTTTAAATAAATAATGAATTCAATAAGAGGGTCCTGTCTCCTCGCACTAGTATGGCTGGTGATAAGGCTGTAGTGTACCCACCATAATACTTCACTTAGCAGAGCCGCGCAGTCAAACGAGCACAGCGGTTCCGCACGGGAATCTTATCGAGATTTACAGCTTCAATCCACCAGATAAGTCTAATTTGCACCAAAAAATCACCAAGAAGACCCACAAACCAACAAAAAAAGGGCATAAAATTATCATAGAGTAAAAAAATCCATCAATTGCATCATGGTATTGGACAAACAGCAGGCAGAAGAGACCTTAGCCGCCTTGGAGCGGGATGGGGTAATCTCCACGGATGACGACTGGTGCGAAGTCGATGGTCTTCTGGGAGATGAGGGAGAGATTTCTACCGAGGAAGAGCTTCAGGAGGATGAAGTCAGTGAGGTGGAGACCGACGACGAGGGGAGAATGTCCAAATTGAGCCAAGGTACTACACTCAACCCAGTGGATGGCTCCTACATCTATAAAGTGCCCAAGATGTCAATGTCACAGAGAGTTCAAAGCAAAGAGAAGTTGGAGGTGAACGATAAAGCAGAGAATAAAAAGAAGCTGGAGGTGAGTGGGGCCAAGAATGTGGAAGTGAACGATGAGGATAATGTTTCCGACAATTTTGCCCGCTACTACGAGGCCTACTCTGACCAATTCCTCAAGTGTATGGACAGCTGCCCCACCACCTACCACTTTATCGATCATTTCCGCTCAGTTCTTGACAATAACGGCTTTATAGGCTACAAAGACCTGGAATACCACGACTTCTCCAAGCCAGGATTCTACTACACCATCAAGGAAGATTTGACCTTGGTGGCGTTCATCATTGGAGGGAAATGGAATCCTATCAACGGAAGCATTTTTGTGGGCACACACGTTGACGCTGTCACTTTGAAAGTCAACCCGGAGGGACTGTTGCGGGCACGCAAAGACGGATACGAGTTATTGGGTATACAGCCCTACTCCGGCGGACTTCCCGAAAGTGTCTTGGACAGAGATTACGGACTCGCCGGTGCCGTTTTGGTCAAAGAACAATCTGGTGCAGTCAAGCGCAAATTGGTTTCTACTGGCAACAAGCCAATTGCCATTATTCCATCGATTGCCGAGCATTTTGGCGTAAGCCTCAGGCCCAACCCTCAGACCCAGGCGGTGCCTATCATTGGATTCGACGAGAAAGACCTTGAACCCACGGAAGAAGAGCGGGCCTCACCTTTATACTCCAGGCACCCATTGGCACTTCTCAGATTGGTGGCGTCTCTTGCAGACACTAAAATCTCCCAGCTTCTTGAGCTTGATCTTGAGTTGGTGAGCGTGCAAAACGGAGCTCGTGGTGGATTGTCCCACGAGTTCATCTATGCATCCAACCTCGACGACCGTTTGTGCTCTTTCGATGCCATGTACGGTTTGCTTGAGTTCAGCAAACGCTTCTACACCGATTTGAACATTGAGGACTATGACGGACTTGTGGGTGTCTATTTCGCCAACAACGAGGAAACCGGCAGCAGGACCCGGAGCGGTGCCTATGGTGGTTTCTTGAGAGACACTTTGACACTGGTAGTGGCCAGTGTCCACCCAGCCAATACCAAAGAGTATTTGGCCCAACTCATGACCCATACGATTGTTTTATCGTCAGATGTCACCCATGCCGTCAACCCCAACTACGCCGACATTTATCTCGAAAATCACCGCCCCAAACCAAATACAGGACCCACCACCAAAATCGACGCCAATCAGCACGTCTCCACCGATGCCGAGGGAGTGCACTTCCTTGAAAATATCGTGAGCCACTTGCCGGGCATTGAGCTCCAGCGGTTGCACATCCGGAACGACAGCAGACTGGGAGGCACCATCGGGCCCATCATGGGCGAGGGACGCCGCGGCATCAACGGCGCTTTATTGGTGATCGACGTGGGGATAGCCATCTTGGCGATGCACAACCCAAGAAGCGTGGTGGGTTACAAAGATGTGGGCATGGGGGTGCGGTTCTTCAGAACAGCGTTCGAGTACTGGCAGAAATACAAGCCAATTGACCACGACGCGTAGGCCGTGGCTTGTTGATTCACGATCCTACGCGTCCACAATGCTCCACGGTCGGTGTGGCGGATATCTGGAGTGGTACCTGAGAGCGAAGTTCTGCTCGTGTTTGGCGAGTCGGTGGTGATCGCGTCCGTGCATTGTATTCTAGAAGACGCGGGCATTGCAGGCATCACCACAAATAATATTCATCAAATATAAGTTGCGTAATTTTGTACGGTAATATCGATGCGATCATCATAATTATGGGGCCCAAGGCCGAAAAGCGTTGCTTGACTACGAATGTAGCAAAATGCTTCGATGCGATCTTCTACCCGAGCAGTAGCAGCCATATTGATATCTTTTTATCCAAGACCGGACCATTCCAATCCCAGACACGCAACAATAGGCTCCGGGCGCTTGAGATTTTGACATTGTTCCGAGGTGCATGACAATGCAGCGATGTAGGCCGTGTTGGCGGTGCGCGCACTACAGGGAGGACCAGAGCTACTGCTTGTATTTTGGGGGAGGTTTTTCAGTGCGAAACCCGGGATTAAATAGGGAGGTATATTAGAACCTTCTGGCGATGCCATTGCAATGCCTGCATTCTATAGCAGGTGCCAGAACGGACAAGTGCAGGGGAGTCCGATCAAGTTGACGAATAAACTGATCGGATCGGGGTGAGATCCTTTCTGCATCTCTGTCCTAAACGGGGGATAAAAAAGGTGTCATTAAGCGCAGTGCGGCTTTTCGTAATATCATTAAATTAATTTCGTAACGGGCCTTACAAAGCGGCCAAGAAGGAGCAAACGAGTGCTGATCCCATCAACCAGCTCATTTTGGAGATTCCACTGGCTTCGCCAGAAGAGGTATGTGATTGTGCCGAGGGCGAGCCCGAGGATGTGGATGTTGCGGCCTTGTTGGCTTGTTTTCCATCGGTTGTGGAAGAAAGGAGGGTCAAAGTGTGTAAGTCGGAAGCTTCGCTGAACAGGCCCATTTGGGTGGAGGCACCGTCACTCTGCACCAACAAGCCCACGTCGGTGGTGGCTGGAGCGGTGATGCCCAAGTCGGTGATGGAAGGAGAAGCGAGCGAGGTGGCGCTGACAGAGGCAGCGGTATCTAATAAAAGACCGGGCATGATGAGTTAGTTGACAGCCTGATGGGACGTTTTGATTCAATGGGGGACCGGCTACTTAAATATCCAACTCAGTGTTAAGGTCAGTAACCGTGCATGCAAGGGCCGCGCTTCGAACCGCTTCAAAATTCAGGCACACAACTGTTGGCGCCAAATTGTTGTCGCGAACAATGTAAGGGGTAGCCCCAAATGGGGAGATACAAACCGTGCACAATGCAACATTACGTCGCCCGCAGCGCACCTCACTCACGCTACCAGTTATGTAAACTTTGTCGTGGCTGTTTACCTATTTGGTGGTGCAGCGGATGTCCGCTGCTCGTCAAGCTTAAATCGTTCCAACAATGCTGGGGAATGCTGAAAGATCACGCTAGCTGGACAATGTATTCTTTGGGAGCCATTAACAAGAGGAACTAAACTTTCTTCACCGTGACTGGTACCTTTTCTCCTCCAGCCCAGGGGGTGGCTGACCGCGTCGTTTCTCAGTGGTCCTCCGCTGATGTAGTGACGTCCGTTAACGTGCCCCGAGAGATTCACTAGGAGGTAGATTGCGTTTCCGCCGAACACTAGTCCGCTACTCGAGATAGGAAAAGCTCGAGATTAGAGAAGATGAGGCGCCATCGCGCTGGCAACCGAGAGCCACTCGCTGACCCCAGTTCGTCCAGCGGTTGCCCTCATGCTAGACATCCGCCCCAAAATCCAGGCGAAAAAGATAACCATTTGCGCTTGGTCCCCGGGCCGGTTATAAGCACAGATCCCGAAAAGCAAAACCTGGAGCCCCAGCGGACACCTCACCACAGCCTGGCCGCAGGTACAGTACTGTACAGTACTTGCGGTCCCGATTGGGGAACAGGCTGAACAATCACACTCGTCGCAAGGGCCTTATGTCATAATGCGGGTTAGTGGCTCATCCTTCCTTCGGAGATTCAGAGCAGAATAAGGTTCAGCCACGGTTAGAGACGGTACTGCAAATAGCTCGCTGATACACCCGAGGTTTTCAACTGTCTCAAGTTTGGAACACTGATTTAACACAGCCTGCATTGGAGCCGGTAGCACCTGGTGTCCCTCTGATAAATCTGTCTGTTAGTGTTTGTGTGTGTGTGCCCTTGAGCCGAGCATAAGCGTCGCACAGTGGTAAATCATAATCTTGACAGCTGCAGCACTCCAAATGCAGGAATCAAAATTGAGGCGATCTCTTGCCGAAATCATCGAGTTTGGCACGGGAATAGGTTTTGAGTGTTTCAGCATGCTCCGTTCGATTATGAACACCTGCTACGGTGGTTTCATCGTCAGTGCTTGATCACGTTGCCTGCAGTGTCATTTCACGGTGATAATTCCGAGCGGTAAGCCTACACGGGGCCATAGTTTAAAATGGGGGCATCTCATCGGCAAAAATCCTGAGGTGGGATATTTATGCGTATGCACTCTCTGATTAAGACAGAAGCATCCCGCCATTACGCCCACCACACGGTTACCCGTCACCAATTAGCCGAGTATTTTTAATACCCCTGTCTAATGCAGTAGCCACGGCAAGAATGCAGCAGCCACGGCAAAACGGCAAGCGAGTATCACGTTATGCTTTCACGAACAAGTTCCAAATATGGTGTGTTCTCTCATGTGAAAAAGCTCCTCATTCCGTACCATTAGCCATCAGATTCAACGCCTCAAACAACACGTTTTAGAACTTAGCCGGCTTTGCTTAACTAAAAACTTTCAAAATCATCGCATTTCCGTTTTTCAACATCACTTGGCTCGATTTGTCCATTTATCAACATGTTTCAGAGCTTAACTCTATTTGCTCAACCAACACCATCGGGAAGTTGGCACGATTTCTGTGTTCGAAGCTTCGGTTGTATAGTGTAGTGGTTATCACTTTCGGTTTTGATCCGAACAACCCCGGTTCGAATCCGGGTACGACCTGCTTGCTTCTCCCTGGTTGTATAGTGTAGTGGTTATCACTTTCGGTTTTGATCCGAACAACCCCGGTTCGAATCCGGGTACGACCTGTTTTTTTGCCAAAATTATAACCTCTTTTCAACCTCGGTTTGAATTAGACCTAGCATTTACTTCTCTCCAGCCTCGGTTCGAATCTGACTCACTTTTTCATCCATCTCACCCACTTATCCGGTTCGCGGGACGACCCTTAATTTTTTTCGCCTACACCCTGACTCGTAATTCTCCACATCACGTGACACACAGTTCCCAGACGCGTAAGTGTTGACAAATTACACCCCCATTCCCATCGGACTAGTCACACACCCACACCGAAGTGGCAAAACTGCCTATCATGGAGAAGCAGAATCCTCTACTTCCTTTCGCTTACTCGGCATTGTCCCACCAGGACGATCTTCCATTGAATACCTCCCCCAGAGACAGAAAGACAATCGATAAAAATGCTAGCAGCCAATACCACACCAGAACAACGCAAACAAGAAAGCGGCCTACCTTGACTTTCACCCCTACTCTCAAACGTAAGATGGGAGAGAGTTTCAACGAAAAGGACGATGTCAAGAGAAGAGATATGGATTTTGGCAGTGATCCAACCATTATCGATGAAGATAACGTGGAGGACGAGGATCAAAACATAGACGAAGACAACCAGGATCTTCGCTCGGATATGCTCCCGCCAAGCAGTCCTCCGTTGGAAGACAATTTGATGTCTGAGTTTGATTTCACCACTGATCCGAGCCAGGCATACGGGCTTCCAGAATCACCCAAACCCAATTTGCATCGTCCTCATCCCACTTTGCAGCGAGACGTGGAGTTTTCCGATTTCCCGAGCGAGGTGGATTTCCTCAAGCCTGAAAACCACCACCAAATCAGCCTTTCTCAAACTTACTCCCCACAAAAAGGCGTAAGTAAGCATTTCAGTTCCGATGCCGATTTCGGCATTGATCATTTCAATCGGTTCAAGAACCCCAGTGTGAACGAGTTGCCCTCATCTGTGGGCGATCGCGAGTTTGAGGAAATCAAGAACTCCTCTTACAAAAAGGCCAGAGATATTATAATAGAGTCATTCGAAGAAATGAACACAACAATTCACTTAGAGAATATGGAACTTCATGACATTCCGGACGAAATCAAAGACTTGAACAATTTGGTTGTTTTCGGTGACGAGGAACCGGTGTCGTACCAATTATACTTGACCGGGAATAAATTGAGGGAATTACCCCCTTCATTATTCAAGTATACCAAACTAAACGTTTTAGGATTAAGACAAAACAAACTCGTTAAAATCCCGCCTTTGATAGGTAAACTCACAAATTTAGCAGAACTCACATTAGGCTCGAACAGATTAGAGTTCCTCCCACATCAAATACTCAAGCTTCCAAAATTACAGACGTTCCGGGCGGGCCCAAATCCCTATTTACCCATCAGCGATGACGCTATTGCAGTCACCACATCCACATTCAATCAAGATCAGCAGAAATTGTACGTTTCTCCAATCAAATACTTGGTGCCTGAAACAAAACAAGACACGAACGTTTGCTCCTTGAAAAGTCTCTGCTTGAACAAAATCGCAAAATACGATGTTTCGTATCAAGAGACGAAAAGCTGGAAAAAGAACACGCCCAAAATTTACCATGGCTTGATAATTCAAGCTATCACCAAAGGGAAGTATGGTGAAACATGCTGTGAATGTGACAATTTTGTGGTGGAACCATTTGCTGAAGTCATCGAATGGTGGAACTTCTTGAAGAATAGGAACGTGCCTTTTAAGAACCAGTTCTGCAGTGGTATTTGTGTCAAAAAATACCAGTCAAAATTTAATAACGAGTTAAACGAATTTGCATAGGTGCAATGTCACCAATTTCTAGCATTTATTTTGAATATATGGGAAGTAATATAATTAGCATTTATTAGAGGGTTTTCAAATATCTAATTGTTTAAAACGAAGTAGCATTTATCACAAGAGAATATGATCTATCGAATTGTTACATCTGAACATTTTTAATCAAAAAAAAGCTTTCATTGATCTAATTCTTTGGCTTGCGAATCCTGTAGCTTTTTCATTAGATAAGCTTCAAAAGCTGCTCTTGAACGATTCGGAGGCACAGGAAATAGCTCGTTCAAATTTTCGCTGGTGTTCTTGTACCCCAACATCCAAAAAATGCAGAAGATCTGTTCGTCAATAATCACTAATAAATCTAGCACTAGATTTAAAAACTTTGGAAGTTGTTCCTTGAGCAAATCGTTGAATTTGTCATATTTTAGCTTTCTTTCTTGTGATACTGACTCAAGTCCTTTTAGCATCAGCAATTCTTTCTCATTGAGCTCGCGGCTCGCTTGAAGTACTAAAAGCCTTTCCACTTGATTATACATTGCGTCATGGTCCACTAAAAGGGCATTTCTTCGTCTGCAAATCTTCCGAATTTGATCAATCACCTTCAACGCTTTGGCAACTTTGTCAATGCAAAAATCATTAATCACAACGTTTTCTTCTGCAATTGATAGTTCGCGGTGTTTCATCTCTTCCTTATAGAAGCTGACGTTTTGCCATTTCTGATACTGGAGATGATAATCTTGACTAGTGGGATCGGGCTCAAGTAACTTACCGAAAGTCCTAGCCACATTGGCACATGCTTGGTAAAACTTTGGAAGCTGGTCGTGGAAATTATACAAGTCGTTAAGAAGCCTGGTTAGCAATCTTTCGCATTTATCGAGTTCATGTACCAACTCGAGGTACTCTTCATCAACGGTGGTAGTGACGAGTTTCGATTTCTGGAACGGAGCAGGACAAGTTTTCCTAAAATAGGACCAGTCAAAGGCAACATCCTTATGTTTGCCGTCGATGACCTTTGTCTTTTTCTCCAATAATTCGAAGATGTAGCTGAAATCCATTGCGGTTACAAATGGATTTTCGCAGCCAGATTTTTTTGAGGTGCCGCAAAATGGAGAAATACACAGATTTAAATTGAGGGGTTTATTGAAACTTGAGAAGGTTTAGTAAAACTAAGACAGAAAAATTTAGTATTACACAATTCATTTATTCAGCGGAACCTCCCATGTGGCCCTTCCTCCCCATACAGCAAAACAGTCTTTAAAATCTTCTTCAAACTCTTTGCACACATACTGCAATACTTAACGCAACAACTCTGATAAAAGACTCTTTATAGGATACAAAACAGTTCCAACCAAAGCTTTTTCTCAAAATTGTCAATAATAGCAGCAAAAACCGACCCACTGTACTCCTCATCTTTGACATATGCACAGATCTCAAAACCGAAAAGTTCTCTACTCCTAAACTTTCTCAACAAAAAAATCCAAATCTGACTCTTACACTTGTCCAACTCCTCTCCAAAGTCTCCCATAACTCCCATACCCTCTATATACTTCCATTCCTTTTCAAGAAGAAATTGCAACTAACCATTTTACTTACCTCCTCCTCCTCAGTTTTCTGTCTCACTCCAGATTTGCATGCGCTTCTTTTCTGTCTCACTCGAAATTTCAGCTCTGATTTTCACTTTTCCATCTGACAATGTTCCTAAAAAATGTCTTCAACTCCTACTATATCCCCCTAAACCCCAGTACCTTGGGCCGCTCCCATCGTGCTCTCTTCATTGCATCCATCGGGAATCCCGAGTCCGAGTACCAATACACTCGCCACAATGTGGGCCATATGTTCTTCGATTACTTGACCACTCAGTGGGCGGGCCATCTCACCCGAAACGGAGACTACTACACCTCAAGCAAGTATCCTGATATCGTGCTTTTCAAGTCTGATAAGTCATATATGAACCTTCAGGGTCGTCCGATCTCGAAACACCACAAAAAGCATGGCTCTTCATTGGTGATTATCCACGATGAGCTTCAGATAGATCTTGGTAAAGTTCAAATTAGGAAGCCAGGAACGAGTGCCAGGGGCCATAATGGCTTAAAGTCGATCAATTCGCACCTTGCGAACAATTACACCAAGGTGGGTATTGGAATTGGCCGTCCAGATAATAAGTCGCTTGTTCTCAAACACGTTCTTGGTAAGTTCAGCCACGAGGAGATGGACACTTTAATTGGTGCCTTCAGGAAGGCCGAGATGGAATTGGAGAAAATAATAGAAGCCGATTGTGCGAGAAGGGAAAGAAATGAAGAGAATGAAAATCTGCAAAAAAATGATGACTAGAAATGATGGGGTAGAAGGCCTGAATGGGCCAAAAAATTAAATAATTAACGTCCTATGAACTGGATGAAGATAACTTGCATAACTCCTAAAGATTAAGATGATCCAAAATCAGCAGAATTAACATCCTAGAATTAAATGATAATATGTTAATTTTTGGAAATCACGATACCATAAATCTGCATAATTTTAGAAAGCATGATGATGAAAATCTGCATAATAGAATTGATAGACCTAAAAAGAAGACCAAAACTGAACAGTTGAAACTAGATCATACAGATCCAATCACAAGGGCATATTTTATTCGCGTTCTCTTAATAGAAAGGAAACTCTACCGTTTCAGCCACTTGCGGCCAATTTAATTTTCCATTTTGAGTCGAATTTCGCCAGAATTTACACTTTTCAAATTGTGAAAACCCACCACCTTTCGCTGACCCGAACTACCTCGATTCTCACACCCTGGCAATATTCACCTTCTCCGGCAATTTCTTTCTTTTTTGCCTCCGAATGATCTTGCATAGCGCCAATAACGTTCCACAGTCACGTGACACACGCATAGATTTAGCTGTTGGTTAGTGCGTCGTTTGGGTAGTGCACAGATTCTAGTATATGCAGTAGCGAGTACTAGAATTGGTTTGAGGTCAGTGGTAAAGAATTCTCTATCTATGATAGTTAATTCCCG
>JAJMGD010000041.1:0-10195 GCA_030568515.1 Suhomyces guaymorum
TTTCACCACTACTAATGCTGATGGCTCCGTTTCTACTGACACCGCCGATGTTGTGGTCACCACTAATGCTGCTGGTCAATTGACTACTTCGACTTCGATCTTCCCAGCTGCATCCTCTGGTGCTTCTAGTGCTAGTGGTGCGTCATCTAACCCATTCACCGAGTACACTACCACTTTTACCACTACCAATGCTGATGGTTCTGTCTCCACCGATACTGCCGATGTTGTTGTTACCACTAATGCTGCTGGTCAATTGACTACCTCCACTTCTATTCTTGGAGCTGCAGCATCTGCACCATTCACTGAGTACACCACCACTTTCACCACCACTAATGCTGATGGTTCTGTCTCCACCGATACTGCTGATGTTGTTGTTACCACTAATGCTGCTGGTCAATTGACTACCTCCACTTCTATTCTTGGAGCTGCAGCATCTGCACCATTCACTGAGTACACCACCACTTTCACCACCACTAATGCTGATGGTTCTGTCTCCACCGATACTGCCGATGTTGTTGTTACCACTAATGCTGCTGGTCAATTGACTACTTCCTCCTCGTTGATCACTTCGTTGATTACCTCTTCATCGTCGTCAATGTCTGGATACTTCAATACTAGTTCAACTGCTCCAGCCAATACCGCGAGTCGTACAATCTGTTTCAGAGATGGCTCTCATTGTGTTCCTGTGACAACTAGCGGTACAACTTCAAAAACGTCTTCCACTACTACTTCCTTAGGAAATGGTTCAGGAGCTAACGGATCCGGATCTGGCTCAAACGGTAACGGATCTGGCTCCAACGGTAATGGATCAGGTGCTAACGGATCAGGATCTGGCTCTAACGGTAACGGATCTGGCTCCAACGGTAATGGATCAGGTGCTAACGGATCAGGATCTGGCTCTAACGGTAACGGTTCAGGCGCCAACGGTAACGGATCAGGTGCTAACGGATCAGGATCTGGCTCTAACGGTAACGGTTCAGGTGCCAACGGTAGCGGATCAGGTGCTAACGGATCAGGATCTGGCTCCAACGGTAACGGATCAGGTGCTAATGGATCAGGATCCCAAGCTGGCTCCAATGGTAGCGGATCAGGTGCTAACGGATCAGGATCTGGCTCTAACGGTAACGGTTCAGGTGCCAACGGATCAGGATCTGGCTCTAACGGTAACGGATCTGGCTCCAACGGTAATGGATCAGGTGCTAACGGATCAGGATCTCAGGCTGGTTCTAGTGGGGCCGGATCAAAATCTGGAAGCTCCTCATCATCGAGTGCATCACCAGTTGCTCCACTCGTCTCTACCCATGGAAATGGTGCTGCTCAAGCTGAAGTCAGTCAATCCATGATATTCATTTCTATTCTTGTGCTGATGATAGCCTTCAACTTCTAATTTATTTGAAGCTTTCTCCACATCTCGTTATACCCATTCGATTTCGGTTTGAATTTCAACTCAAGTTCTCGACCTGAGTTATTCATTATCTTCCAATACTAAAATTGTACTATATATACTACTAATTTCGATAACAATTTAAGCATTCTAAACAAATATTACTGTAAATGTTAAAGAATCAAGTAGCTGTTATCATAATGAATGTTATTGGAGCTGAAGCGTTCATAACTTTCAGGCATGAATGGGATTTAGGAAATTGGTTGGTCATCTAATTAGGGAATGTTTCTCCTTTTGATGGTTCAAGAAAACCCATCACTGGGACCAAACCAAGAAGAGCAAGAGTATCATGTCTTCGCATATCGGACTGTCTTAACGAAAATTAAAACTTGCCTAATATATTTAATTGATCGTATAAACTTTAACCCAGCGAGTTCTTGCTTCGGCAATTCTCATTGAAGATATGAATTAATAAGAAGTGTCCCATCTAAAGGATTCTTGTTCCAATGCGTGAGTAGCGGCGGCCTTTCAGACCGGGAATTATGTTACACAGATTTCAATTCCTGACTTGGCAGTGTAGAATTTATTGAGCATAGAATTCATTCATTCGAAAGAGCACACATATGATATAGGTAGATAAAATTTAGCAAATCCAAGTATCAACTGAGGGTGCGTATTGTACATTTTCTTGCTCAGATGAGTAAATAGCATGATATGGGCAGCAAAGCTTCTATGCGTAAATCAACATATATGCATTATTCGCAGACAACAGCCATGAAGTGTGAGCATTAATTAAAAGAGCAGTGTTGTTTTCGGCTGCTGGATGATCGGTGGCCAGATTCGTACCAACTTCAATCAGATGGGTTCCCAACTCAAAGATACTGCAGGCTAATGCAGCAACCACAAGTGCCACTTATTGAAGGGCCACTCTGATAAGCCCACCTCAAGGCGAAGTCAATAACCTTGGTTTTTTTGGTTTAAAGCAAAAAGAAAGATGCTACATTGGCTATATAGAGCATCAAAGGCGCTTCATTGACCGCTAGTTAATTGCATAAATACTCAATTGAAAATCCGAATTAGCACAGCGAGAAACAACCTTAGTTGAGTTGAAAAACTTCTCCAACCGGTAAACGATACTACAGATATATCACCAAAATGGAACAGGTTAATGTACAGCACGTTGCGAGTGTTTACTGTGCATGGTAATATTATTCCAAGTTTGGCAGGGCTTGAACAACTGGGCGGCTCGTGCTAATTTTCACGTGAGCAGATATGCATTGGTTTTCAACTCCAGTTATATCCCGAACCTCTTAGGCCATGAGTACATTTGGCGTATGTATCTAATTAAACTGGAGATTCACCCAACGAGATCACCTTTTGATTTATATACTTTGTTTTAGTGAAGCGGTAACCCTTACAAATTATACTCAAAAAGCATAATTGATTTCCCTGCTTGCAGCGAAAAGATCAATATGCATGCAAAATGCGTGGCTGGTTTTGATCTTTTTAATCATGGTTATTGGTGTAAAGAACGTTTCAGAAAATTTTTTTGAGCATGCAAACTTCTATTATGATCTGCGCCGACAGGAGGCATCTTCCCATTTCCAGTAATAATTCCGCATCTTTATTTACTTTCCTACTTGCATCAGGTAGAATCGTTTCATGCACGATTCGCACGAACATGAGCTCTCTAAATTCTGATCACATTGAAATCTATCAGATTCAATTCAATAGCTAATGTCAAATCGAAGTTCTTTTTAAATTTGAATTAAATCTAGAAACAGTGGAGCATTGGGTCGCAGAAGACTCAGTCAGCTTAGAATTTAAACGAAGAGAAAAGCATTAATACCTCTAGAACATCTATGCACTATCTAATTTTTTCTATTAGATTACACTGTTGCTTGGAATTGAGCCACCGTAAATCTTTTGTCAAAATTTTTAGACGCGACGATACGCATCTTAGACAAAAGATGCTCACATGCCCAAATGAAATACCCGAACGCTATCACAATCCCAGATTATTATCAAGGAATTTAAACTTAAACTCTTTTCTGAGATAAGGGATACTATACTGCTTCAATCGAGGAGCGATGGCATCTAACGAAGTCCAAATTGAAGAAAAGATCGTTCTGTGAGCTCATATGCAGCATTCGAAAAAATTATCACATGGGTTGCAATATTCGGCCGGCAGCCGCTTCGCCGCTGAAGATATCAATAAGAAGATCAATTGTATTGATGGTTAGTACTCAGCTAGATAATGGCTGAACTTATGGAATATTAAGTCAGATTATGGAAATACATCATCAGAACAATAGGCTTCGTTGACATGTTATCTTGATTAAGGCAGAATTGATTCGAAATAGGAGTTAATTTTCGGTTGAAAGCCAGGGCTTCCTAATCAATGCATAATACAAACTCTTCTAGTCTCTAAAACAATTAGGCGCAAATTTCGCCAGAGGAAAAAAGGCTCACGGAATAGTACTGGAATTGTTTTGTGCAAGATGCAAAATGCAAGCGACGGACAGATGAGTCTCACAGTGGTTATGATACCTTTCGAAGTATCCTGCCTCTTTGCTGCGTATGTAAAGCACTACAATTACTTTCCACGTTTTTGAACATCTTGACTCCTGACGTAAGTAAAGAGATAACTTTTTGTATAAATACTCGCGATTTCAAAGCCATCTTAAGCCCCCAACCTCGAGAACCTCTACCGTAACTTATGATTCATACCAAGGTTTTTTCAGCAATTACATTACTCACTGCGGCCTCCTGCAAGATCATATCGGAAGACACTGTGACGACAGGAACTACTAGTGGAGAAATTGATGGAATCATTATCAACCCCGATGTTTATTGGTCTATCTTCAACAATCCATTCAATATCATCGACGGAGGTCTTGATGTCAACGATGGTGGTGCTTTGTACATAACTTCTAACACAAACTCAGTCGAATTAAGTATCAGTCTTCAAGGTACTTCGCCAAAGATTGAAAATAACGGTATTATTGCATTTAATTCATTTAAATCATCGCCAGCTTCATATTTCCGCTTGCAAGGTGCTTCATTCATAAATAATGGTGAGCTTTATATGGGTGCAGATGGATCTTTGGGGGATCCTGAAATGGTAATAAACTCTCCTGATTGGACCAACAATGGCTTATTGGAGTTTTACCAAGACACTAGATCGAATGGTTTTGTCACGCTTGGAGCCGATCAGCCTATCCATAACAATGGTCAAATTTGTCTTCAAAAGGAGGCTTATATCCAATCCAATCCCGTCTCCGGTAACGGTTGTATCACTGCTGGTATCGAATCGACTATTTGGATCAAAAATTCAAACTTGGATTTCGATCCTTCTCAGACGATTAATTTGGAAACAACAACTTCAGCTATCAGAGTCGAAGTATTGAGTGTGAGTCAGACCTATCTCATCAAAAATTACGGTAATGGTAATCTCATTGGATTGGGCTCGCCTCTTAACACAGAAAATCCATTCTCATACGATGCCGTTACTGGAATTTTGACCTTGACTCCCGCTGGGCCAAGCCAAAACTTCAATATCGGAACAGGTTATGATCCTACCAAATTTGAAGTTGTAAATACCGAATATGGTGGAACTATGATCTACAATATTGATAATGGTGGTGTTGTCTACAATGGTCCCGTGCCAGAAGCCGCTACAACAAATATCTGTAAGGAATGCAAACCATTTCCTATACCTCCAGATCAGACACCATCCTCTACTTCTTCAGCACCCGCCAGCACTTCATCGAGCTCATCGAGTTCGAGTGTCTCTCCTTCTACCTCGAGCTCTTCAAGCACCAGTTCTTCGAGCACCAGTTCTTCTACCTCGAGCTCTTCAAGCACCAGTTCTTCGAGCACCAGTTCTTCGAGCACCAGTTCTTCAAGCACCAGTTCTTCGAGCACCAGTTCTTCAAGCACCAGTTCTTCAAGCGCCAGTTCTTCGAGCACCAGCTCTTCGAGCACCAGCTCTTCGAGCACCAGCTCTTCGAGCACCAGTTCTTCAAACACCAGTTCTTCGAGTACCAGTTCTTCGAAAACCAGTTCAGAATCATCAGAGTCTGCATCTACCACTTCAAGCACCAACTCGGTACCCGCATACACCAGTATGCCTACCTCCAATATTCCCTTGCCATCGTTCACCGAGTACACTACGACCTTTACCACCACTAATGCTGATGGTTCTGTCTCTACAGATAGCGGTGAAGTTATCGTCACGACAAACTCAAATGGCAGTTTGTATACCTCGACTTCTTTAATACTGTCCACCAGCTCATCTAGGTCCGGATACTTTAATACCACCTCGTCTGCGGCAACCGATACTAAAACAAGGACGATATGCTTGAGAGATGGGTCAGATTGTGTAGCTGTTTCCACCAGTGATTCAGAGACAACTGACGTACCGGTAACTACCACTAGTGAAATTGTGAGTCTTGATGAGCAATCATTGACCACTACGACCAGTGCTTCGACTGATACAGGAGATGAAGCGAATGGAATCAGATCCAGCGACGGGCCCGATTCTGATGATAATACTACCTCAAGCAATATTAGATCAGGCTCAAGAAGCGATAGCTCCGGAAACAATGAGCATATTACCGAATCTCTGTCTGCAAGCCCTTTAACAATCGTTCCAGCTGTTTCAACTCAAGGAAATGGTGCTGCGCCAGCAGCTACAGGGCTGTCAACAGCGATCATTCCTTTCCTCGTGCTGATATTTTTGTTGAGTCTTTAGTGTTCAGCATGTAATTTCTAGTCGCCTTCTAATGTACTCAATGCTCATGGATCATGGATCAACAACTTAAGAATATTCGTACAATAAATCGTTCTATTAAAAACATAATTTCCTCAGTTTCAAACTTCTCGCCCCCAGCGTGCCATGAAGACAAAAAGGTATTCTGTTATTTTGATCTTTTCCCCAATCGAGTGAACCTTACACCTTTTTTCCAATAGAGGTAATCCTAGCGTTCAAAGTTGGGCTGACTCTTGTATACCCGCCGATATACTCTATCAATTTTAGTGCTGTAGCAACTGTAGATTTTTCGGCTGCGAAACTTCCATGCATGTATTATTTCGGGACTGGTCTGCTTTGAACGGCATATAAATCCAATCAAGTGCACTCCCGAATGATTTTCGATTCAGATACTGGGTTATCGGCAATATATATTTAATGAGAACGACTATTACACACAAATGCATCTCAGTGTTGGTTAGCCTGCTTCACTTAGTTTATCAAAAAGCAACATAGCTGCATCAAATTATTCATGATTTATATGTAACTGGAGCCCCGTTGCTTGCGATCCATGAACTGATTTGCACCTTGAGAAATCCAAATGGATGAGGTAACCAGGAACTCGATTGTTTCAAAAAAGCTCTTCGACTTGGTTTTCGACTTGGGGTTGTTCTAGGCCATTAATATGTGCATGGGCAATAATCCATTGCATGAGCTCAATTACTAAAGTAAAAAAACGAACTTTAAAGACCATAAAGTACAACTTCGGTTTGAGGTATGCTGTGGGTTTAGAAATTCCCAAAAATCAAAAATGAATACTTCACACAGTAAACCTCGAATATTTACTGAAATGTATGAGCTGGCTATTACAAATGTTGCTGACGCGTTCAATTAGATAAATTTATGCGACCGTATTATGCCAAGGTTCCTATTTACTGATTTTTTGAACCACTCAACTGGCACCATCGTATTCGAGTCGTATTCAATTTACTCCAAGAACCACACAGACCAGTTTTTGTACAGCGACTATTGTTTTAGGGCGAAAATAAAGCCCTTTTCACTTTCCGGGACAGGTGGACGCAAGGACACTATTTTTCAATACCATTTACGCCGGACTTCCGATTATTCTTTGGCCAAGACTGAAAGTCCAATATTCAAGATCTACCCCGTGTATTTCTGGAGCTCAAAACATACGGTTCAGACAATACTCCTCGCGCTCATGACCCCAGATATGTTGATGAGTATAGCAATTCTAAGAAACAAATAGCGGTTGTAACACACATTGAAAACAACATGGAAGCTAAATCTTTTATAGGTTTAGATATTTTGAATTATAAGGTAGTGCGGAACATACAAAGTTTTTCAAAAGATCGGTTGGCAGCACCAGGGCAAAAAAACAATCTTTTTGCACACTTTTGCTCATATATCTCCGGTACCTATAAAAAAAGACGTGCAATATAGCGCACAATAGTGGAGAAAGGTCAAAAAATTAGTATCGAGGGAGAATTTATCAACGCATTTAGCTTAAAAGTGCAACTTCTCAGGAATCTTAAAAACGGGATCACACTCGCGCAAACATTAACAACTCTTGGCAGCAAAATATTTGTGATTCTTGACTTCTGCGTGGTAGTGCGAAAAAATTCGATGACATCTATTAGCGAACAGTGTTAATGAACACATTTGATGGGCCGCTTCTACAAATCAAGCTTCTGAGCATCAAACGACGTTACACTTAGTAATTTTTCATTTCTGCTGACAAGATCACATCTAGTGAATGTCGAGAAATTTCTTACATCATCTTGTCGTTGCGGGGGCGTCGTAACCGACACACGTAGCGACAACTTGAAGTTCGGTGAAGTAGCATTCGTTTGTGATCTAAGGTATAGAAGCCGGAGTATTTATCGAGAAATTGGCTCTCAAGATCAAAGCCTTTGAGATTCATACGTGAAGGTTCAGTTACACAACCAAATGTTGGTATCAGGTATTGTATTGGTGTAGCTGCGCGAGATTCAGCAAAATAGTGTTTACTCGTCCGATCGATACATCTCAAAGAACAGAATAGCTTAGATTGACATGCAATGTTTTGGGATAGAGCGAGGTATTGTCTTGTTCGATGGTTCATAGGCACTTAAACGATGCAGCTTCGAGCCGCCTTAGGACCGCCTTCCGCGTCTGCCAAGCATATTTTTACGGCAGATGTGCGCCAAGTTAAGTTCGATGGCATCGAAATATAATATTGAGCATGCACAATTCATAACCGCTGTTAGTACGATGAGCGTTCTGATTCCTAATATTTGAGTTAGCAAATCTGCCGAAACCATCAGCAAGTGTATCAAACCTTGCGTGGTATTTTCGTTGATTTGACCGTCATTTTTTTTTGTTGCATGTATTAACTCACTGGCCATTTATCCGTTTTTTCCGTATTCTTTGAAATGGGTCGTTAATATAAAAAGCTTGATCAATCTGGCAATAGTAACTCCTTAAAAAGTCATCAAGGAACAATATACCAATGCGTTTGGGTCCTCAAATCTTAGGTTTGGTCTTTTCGGTTGCGTTCGCTGCTGCGACTACCATTACTGAGAATACTGTCAGTCAAGGTACTCTCCATTTTGACATTGGTGGTATAACAGTTAATCCTGGTTTTTACTGGTCCATTATCAATAATGCACTCACTACAATTGCTGGCTCGCTCAATGTTGGTGCTGGAGGTGGTTTATTCATTACATCCACTTCCAACTTGATTGGTTTGACAGTCGGTCTTGCTGGTATCTTAAACACTATTAAAAACGATGGTACTATCTCTTTCAATTCTTTGAATTCGATTCTTCCTCCAACCTACCAGCTTGTGGGGGCATCCTTCCTTAACAATGGCGAAATGTACTTGGGTGCTGATGGTGCTATTGGAGTTCCACTCATGGCACTTACTGCTGCCTCCTGGACCAACAATGGTTTGTTAACTTTTTACCAAAACAGTAGGTCCAATGGTATTGTCACTCTTGGTGCTGCTCTTCCTATTAACAACAATGGTCAAATTTGTCTCTTTAACCAAGCATATGTACAAACTTCCCCCGTTGCTGGTTCTGGCTGTATTACCATTGGTAATGGTTCTACTATTTGGATTCAAAATTCGCTTTTATCGTTTTCAGGTTCTCAAACAATTAATTTGCAGACTTCCACATCCGCTATCAGAGTTGAATCTTTGAGCTTTGCTCAAACCTTCCTTGTTAAAGGTTATGGTAACAATAATGTTATCGGTTTGAGTACAATGCTAAATATCCCCACTATCATTTCATCACCATACCTGTATAATCCTACAACCGGAATTATTACCCTTTACAGCGGTATCCTGACCCAAAATTTTAAAATTGGTACCGGGTATGATCCTAAATTATTCAAAGTTGTCAACGCTTATTACGGTGGACTTATTGGATTTGTTCCCGGAGGTGCTGTTGCTTACGATGGCCCAGTCCCGGCAGCTTCTCAGCAAACGAACTGCCTTGCTTGTAAGGCATTACCACCAGTTCCAGGAACGAGCATTTCATCATCATCCACTGCTTCATCCATAAATACATCCTCTTCAAGTGCTGAACCATCTTCATCTTCCGTGGTATCAACTTCGTCCACCACAACATCTACCCCATCATCTTCAAGCACTAGCCATACTTCCTCCACTTCATCAGCTACATCCTCTGGATCAGTACCTGCGTCCAAAACTACTGATGCTTCAACCTCTAACCCATTCACTGAGTATACTACCACTTACACAACCACCAATGATGATGGTTCTGTCACCACTGCCACTGCAGATGTCGTTGTCACCACGGATGCGGACGGCCAATTGACCACCTCCACTTCTATTATCGGTGGTACTACTACTGATCCTGCATCTTCTTCTGGTGGAGCTAGTACTGATCCTGCATCTTCTTCTGGTGGGACCACCTCTAACCCATTCACTGAGTATACCACCACTTACACAACCACCAATGATGATGGTTCTGTCACCACTGCTACTGCAGATGTCGTTGTCACCACGGATGCGGACGGTCAATTGACCACCT